>JAIFAC010000432.1:0-103646 GCA_026545765.1 Plantago major
TGGATGTACATTTAATTGGAACATATTGCTATGTACTCTTGTGAATTCTTAATTATTCCGAGAGAGTGAATCCTCTATGCTTCAAATGATTGCTTCTTGGCTTCCTTATTTTCCGTATTATCTATCATTCATATGCTGAATTACTTTGCAAATGACCTCTCTTAATAGCTCGGATCGCTGTAGTTGGTGTATGTTGTAAAAATCATACCCTCATCTTTTTGATCGTCGGAGCATGCGTTCCTAAGAATGCGTAATTCTTCTAGATGGAGGAAGGTGAAAGGTGAAAAAGTCATTATAGCGCGTCTTTCATCTTCCCAGTCATCGGATGATTGACAAATGGCGAGATCTTAAGGACACGTCGCGACTATAAATAAGGGTGTGGTAATTCTTCCTTTTTTCACTGTTGTACCCTTCCCCACTCTCCTTTGTTTCATCCACCTTATTCTTCCATGATGCCGGTGTATTTGAGAATGTCGAGTGATGATGAGCATAGTCATTGGAGTAGCTGCCTATGGGCACATGCATCCGCCCATCTATCCAGGTAGAGGGACCGAGGCTGACCCGATCATCCTGGATTTTGAAGGCGATCCCCCTCAATGTCCAGGCATAGCTAGGAGATTAGCTGAAGAGGTGAGGGAGAGGGCCGGGGTTGATCCTTGAGGAGGATCCGGATCACGGTGACAAGCTACGCCGAGCCGAGGTTGTGGCGCGGAATCCCAGGGCTCGACTTCTGGACAGTGGTGAAGGATCAAGGCGGGGTATGCCCCGTAGTTGTATGTATTTTCTTTTGGTTTTTGTCGGACTATAGCTCCCCTATGTAAATGTTCGAAAAATTTTCTTATAAAATTCGAACTATTTCACCATATAAGGTCGCCACTTTTAGGACTCATAAGCGTCATCGGTAGGTTGAATAAATTTGAATTCCGGGTGTTAGCATTTGGCCCGCTTGAATGTGGTCAAACACAAACTTGACCCGTCCACAAATGCAGGGCGTTGGGTCAAATCTGACATCAAGCCGTTTACGTGGCGGACGGGGATTGGTTGGAGTGTCCTATAAAAAGGCACGATCCCCATACCAAACCTACATAAATTGATCTCAAATTCGTTTCTTCTTGTCGGTGTGCTCCGGGCTTGTAAATCATCAAGGCCGGATTTCTTCACTTTTCTCCCAATCCCACTTTAGTGGCTCAAATCTTTCTTAAATTGGAGATGGTTTCCTAATTCCAAGAGGTTTGAGTCCCTAAATCGATTAAGCGAAATCTTTTGGTTTCGCCCTATGGCTACGGACCGGGAATTTAGCGTTGTCGCTATGGTAGCATCTGATGGAGTTCGTCATGTTTAACCATGTTCCTATGTGCGGTAGATGGAAGTCCGTGTGTTGAAACAAAATTTTGAATAAGTTGAAGGCTTTCTGACGAAGGAAAGATGCATGCGAGGATAGCGTATCCCGAGATATTTCCGTATTTTTCATATTAAGTCCTTAAGTTGAATAACGATCCGAGGCGTAAGTTGCACATATAGGATTATGTATATAACGTCTTTGTATGAATAAAATTTCTCTTTGTTGTTTTGTTATGAAATGATCGTGAAATCTCAAAGGCATAAACTGAAAAATTGAAAGACTGAAGTTGTATTGATTTGTCGGAAACTCAATTACAACATTCGGGCTTCATGGCCAATAATTGGTGGGTAAGCAAAAGCAGGCGGCGGAGTTCGTGTAAAAGATAATTTGGAATCTGAAAAGTATTGACTAATCGGCGGAGATTGAGTAGCCATCACTATCGTAAAACTTTTGGAGGTTTCTAGCATTCCATATGCGCTTTGAGTGGGCGCCCGTGCTCATCTTCCAATTCATAACTCCCATTCGCTCTTGCTCCGACAATCTTGTAGGGTCCTTCCTAGTTGGGTTTGAGTTTGCCAACGTTTGTCAGAATGTCCGCACGGCGAAGTACTAGGTCTCAGACCTGCAGGTTGTTTGCTCGGACGTTCTGTTATGCAGCTCGGCGGCCGTTGCTTGATATCTAAGGATATTAGACAATGTGTCAGTTCTTTTTTGTTCCAAGATGTCCAGATCAAATATTCGTGCCTCGCGATTGGCGGACTCTTCAAACTCTTGGACTCTCATAGTCTCGGCGGCAATTTACTGTGGTATAAGCGCCTCAAAGCCATATACGGGGCGATGGAGTTTCCTTGGTTGTTGTCCGTGCAGTGGTGCGATGAGCCCATAGTACGCCGTCTAAGTCGTCCGCCCAGCTTTCTTGGGAAGTCCGCAACCGTTTTTCCAAGATCTTGACTATCGCTTTGTTGGTGGACTCAGCTTGTCCATTTGCTGGATGTCCAGAGATGTGAATCATTGTTCGATTTTGAAGGACTCCACCCATTCCTTGAGTCTATGGCACGAAAATTGGGCACATTTGTCAGATAAGGACCTGGCGGCGAAATGGTAAATGATGTTCTTCGGATGAAGGTCCGTACTCTACTTTTACGTGATGGTGCGGCAACGCTTCCACCCATTTAGTGAAGTATTCCTGGCGACAATCATGAACTTCTTCTGCTGGGTACCCCTCGGGAATGGTCCGACAATGTCGATTCCCCATTGGTCAAAAGGACACGCTATGATTGACGGAATCATAGGTCGCGACGGACGATGTGGAACGTTCGCATAGTACTGGCAATCAGTGCACTTCGGCGTGGTTGGCGGGAGTCTTTGTCGATGTGGCCAATAATATCCTTGCCGTATGATTTTACGGGCAAGAGTCCTTCCCAGAATGACCGCAACTTAGTTGTGTATCTGTTCCAGCACAGATTTAGCCTCTTGCGGGTTCAAGCATCTCAAATGAGTTCCGGCAAAAGATCTCTTGTACAAGTCTTCCCCTAGTATAAAGTATCTATTAGCTCGGCACTTCACTCTCCTTGACTCTGTTGGATCCGCTGGAAGAGATCCGTCCTGGAGATAGTTCCAGATGTCAATCATCCAATTTCGTTCCGTGCTTGTTATCATGACAGTTGGATCCGGCCTTATGATGGATGAGTGAGTGACATTGAGCAGGATGACTCTCCTTGTGTCCAAGGCTGCTGTCGCGGATGCGTATTTTGCCAAGGCGTCTGCTCTTTCATTATAGGCTCTGTCAAACTTTTCCAGGGTAAACTCTTCAAAGAAATTTGGTTTCACCTTGGTAGCTCGAGATACTTAATCATCGAAGGACCCTTGGTGGCAAAGGTTCCTGAGAGCTGAGCTGCAACTAGCTGTGAGTCTGTGTAAGCTTTGAGCTTCCGGACTTGGAGGGATCTGGCCAGGCGTAGCCCGACTAACAACGCTTCATACTCAGCCTCGTTATTGGTGACTTTGAATTCCAAGGATATCGCATAGTCGAGTTCCGCGCCATCAGGGCTTCTAAGAAAAATTCCAATTCCTCCTACCCTTCCAGTGGAGGATCTGTCCACTTCTAGTACCCAAACGTCCGAAGGGTGTTTTTTGGATTGGAAGTCTTCTTGCAGCTCCTGGGCTCCGAAGTGCTGTTCTTCCTTTCCTTTGATTTCTGCTCCGGAGTTGTTAATATCGGATCATTCACGATATTGTCGGGGAAAACATCTGGTTGATCGTTTCCTCGCATGATGCAAGCGAGGGCCGATTGATAAATTGAGCTTCCTCAAAGTTTTCTGGTTGTAACTTCAGCGGGGTTGGCCTTTGCACGATGTTTTTGGTGATTAGACATCCCAGTGCTTGTCTGTCGGAGACTTTCTCAGAATCCGCCTCAGGATATTCTGCTAGGAAATCGGCGAGGACTTGAGCTTTCTTGGTGTGAGACACGATAGCAAATGTCGTATTCGCTTAGCTCGATCGCCCATTTAGAGAGTCGTCCAGACTGATCGGGCTTCCCCAAGACCTGTTTCAAAGGTTCCGCAGTTAGTACCACAATCATATGAGATTTGAAGTAAGGTTTTAACCGTATGGCGGTGTAAACCAAAGTATATACAAGCTTCTCGATCTTCCGTATCTTGTCTCCGCACCCAAGGGCCTTGCTAAGACAGTAAATCGGCAAAGGCTCATTTGCCTGAATCCGGACCAAGACTGAACTCATTGCCTCGTCCGTAATTGCTAGGTAGAGGTAGAGTGGTTCTCCCTCGATGGGTTTGGAGAGCAGCGGAGGGGAATGGAGGTACTCTTCAGTTTTTTAAGCCTCGGAACATTCCGGTCCACACAAAGTTCTCTCCTTTCAGGAGGATTTTGAAGAACGGAAGATTTTTCTCGGTTGATCGAGAAATAAAACGACTTAAGGACATGAGACTTCCTATGAGTCGCTGTACCTCATTGAGGGTTTTCGGATGTGGCAGATCTAGGATTGCCTTGATTTTCTCGGGATTGGCACTTATTCCTCTTTCCGTGACCATATATCCGAGGAACATTCCTCCTTTCATTCCGAAGGTGCATTTCTCTGGATTCAATTTCATTCCATACTTCCTAAGGATAGCAAAGCACTTGTTCAAATGGTGCACGTGTTGTTCTTCAGTTTTGCTCTTGACGAGCATGTCATCCACGTACACTTCCATCGTCTTCCCAATCTCGTCCTTGAACATCTGGTTCACCAGGAGCTGGCAAGTGGCTCCCGCGTTCTTCAATCCGAAAGGCATTACTTTGAAGCAGTATACTCCTCCGGCCGCGAAGAAAGCTGTTTTCTTAACATCTTCCTTGGCCATTCGAATCTGGTAAAAACCTTGGTACGCATCCATGAAACTCAGCAATGCACATCCGGACGTGGAGTCCACTAGTTGGTCTATCCATGGTAATGGATACGGATCCTTTAGGCGAAATTTGTTTAATCTTGTGAAGTCATTACATCCTCCACTTGGCGATTTTTCGACCAGAACCGTTACAAACCCAATGAATAGCGTACTTCTTCAATGTGTCCCGCTTTGAAGTCGATCAACTTGCGGAGATGATGGCATCTTTGGCCAGGACCAATGTCTTTTCTCTTACAGCCGGATGTATTTGACCGAAGGATCCATATTCGAGCGATGAACCGTAATCCTTGGGTCTATTCCCTTGATTAAATCGGTACTCAGTGAATACATACATTTTCTCGGAGACAGGCGATGAGCTTCATCTCTACTTCCACATTCATTTCGGTTCCGATTCTTGTCTTCTTTTCCGGGTCTCCTGCAACAATCTCGATCTCTTTAAGGGTCTCGTGGGGCTCAATTCGTACCGTTCTAGGAAATTTTTCCTTCTGGCTCCCTACGCCGACCTGCGAGTCTTCTTTTTTAGGTGGGAGAATAACGGGCGGGTCAGGAGCCATGGTATTTGCCGACAGGCGCGAAGCTCTTCTACGTGGACATGATATAACACTCCCAAGCTTCTTTGACATTTCGACCTCTTCTCCGGCTCCAAAGGCCGTTGGGAACTTCATCTGTTATGGAAGTGGAGAAATAACCGGGCGATTGAGGCACAGTCGTCCGAAGATGGCATTGTAGTCGAAAGTTTGATGGACCACTGAGCGGACTTCTGCATCACCCTTGCGGAAGGTTCGAAGCGAAACATGTGGCATGACACTTCGAGGGTCATACGGTACCTCCTCCGAATCCTAATATGGAGGTGTGCACCTGCCATATCGAATTCTACCCAACTCCATCGATCCGGTGTTCTTTTAGAGATGATGTTGAGGAACTTCGGTGTCGACCAAAATCTTATTCACTCGATAGGTTGCAATGGTCAATGAGACCACCGGTGAACATCCGGGTTCTCGATGTCTTCTCCTCGGCGTGGGAGGAGGATTTCCTTGTCATCAAAAGATATGGCGTTAGTGCGGCATTCTTTGGATCGTATATGCTCGGTCATTGTTCGAAGATTCTGCGGTTACGCTCTCTTGCGTTCTGCTATTGCCTCGATTGGCCCGCCGTGAAAGTGTTGATCACCCGCTATATGGGCGTTCTCCATTCGATGTCATCGGCGTGTACGAAGCGTTGATGCGGGCCAGGCGGATAAGCGTGGCGGAGGGGCGGCAGCAGTGTGGTGGTGGTTCCGTCATGTTTTCCTCCCTCCTTCGCTCCGTCCTATCTTGCAGGCGGTCGTCCTCATAAATATGTTCCTTCAATTTTCCATCTCTTACTAGGTGCTCCACCTCTATCTTTAAGCGAATGCAATCGTCGTTTAGTGTCGCGACACTTGTGGAACTTCGTAGCCTTTTGCATTCTTACTCTCGGTAGTTGTAAGAGGGTTTGACCCCTTTGGACATCCGGCTTCTTCTCAATGATAGTCGCGAGATGTGGGATCTTGGCCTATTGAGGCGGTATAGTCCGCGTACCTCCTCGGCGGATTTCTCTCCGGTGAAAACCTCTATCTCTATAATCCTTCACGAATCAAACTTTCTGGGCGTTGGTCTTGCTTTAGGATCCTTTCCTTTTTAGAGTTAGCCCTCACTAGAACATTCCTCAAATACTCCTCTCCGTATCACTTCTTCACAAATGTCATCTAAATGCTTCTCACTCCTCACTTCCTGGCTTGAGAGTTTTCTTCGGAGCTCTGAGTTGAAAGTATTAGCATATAGGTGACGGACCCGTTCCTTAATACTGTGCGACTCAACTCGAAGAACTTCGGCGTGAAAACGATCTAGGAAGGTCCTTAGATCCTCGTGCTCCCGCTGTATAACTTCTGCCAGATGTTCTACGGTACACTTTCTCCTTTTTGATTTCCCAAATCGTGCCAAGAACTTTGAAGAAAGGTCCGCATATGACTGTATCGATTTGTTTGGCAAAGCGGTGTACCAATCCATGGCCGTTCCGAAGAGAGTGGATGAGAACGTAAGAGATTTCGTGTTGTCACTCATTCCCTTGGAATCCATCTTGCTGTTGTACCTTGTCAGGTGACCCACGAGACAAGTATCCCATAATAGTATTCCAAATTTGGGATCGCTTGGTTCGAGTTCCGGTTTCTTTCTTTTTCTCTCATGATTCTGTCGCACAGGGGATTCGGTGCACTAGTAGTTATCTGCTCGTGGTCTTTCACAAGGCGTCCGAGATTCAGAATCTGGGCCTCTAGTGCCTTCTGTTGGGTATAGATCTCGTCAGCAGTCATGATTTCTCCTGTCCTCGGATGGATTGCTACATCTGCGGGGAGTTCATTTATGCGGACCATCGGAACAGTTTCTGCTACTTGATCCCAGTCTCTTGGAGGTACTGGCAGTGGAACTTCTGGGTATCCATTGTTCCCATCTTGACGTTCTCTCCTTCCATGTTGGCTTCCCTCACCTCGGACTTGAGAAGCTCAGGCTCGCCTATCTAAGAGATCTCGCAAATCCTCCCGAAGTTGCTGATCCCCTAACCTCTGCTGGATTGGGCGTTGCCTGTTCTAGGATAATGCTAGCTCTGCCTGAGGAGGGGTAACCACTGGCGGAGTGCCCTGCTGTGGAGGAGCATTGTTGGATCCCAGGCACCCTTGAATGATTGTTAGCAATCTGTCGAACTGCGTCTCGCTGAATCCGAGGTCGTTAGCGCGGACAGTGCGTCCATCAGGCATAGTGAATTGTTGTCCTGCGGGTGGGCCTTGAGCTTACTGGGGCTCGCTTCTCCTTCATCCGAAGACGGACTAGGTATGTCGTCCTTCGGATATCTTCTTTCTGCCACTGCGACCCTGCGTCCCCGGGTGGGCGGACGTCCCCGTGGGCGCGGTGGAGGAGTTCCCACTCCCGTATCACCAGCCCTTGTTGTTCGTCTTGTTCTTGCCATCGATTCAATTGAAACACAGAGTTTTTTGTAATGATTCCCTGAGCGGCGCCAAAATGTTGAGGTAAATCCTCAACACTAACTAACTAAACTACTACAAATATCACGAACTTGGCCCGCCTCCTACTTGAAGTCCGAGGAACCGCTCCTCGAGCTAGAGCACTGAAAGAACTAAGTGAAGGCGGGTTAAACAGGATATCCGGATTGCCTATGTCAATCCGGTTGAGACTTTACTCGAAAGGGTTGAAAGCTCCAAGTGTAATAGTTATGAGGAAGGTATTATGTCCAAGATGACGTGTTACTTTGGAATTGTGACTTACCTTAAGGTCTTGGACCTTGTGCTATATTTATAGTTATCGTGTACTTGTGAAGAGGTTCACAAGATGATGCCAAGTGTCTGATCAAATTTGGACACCAATGCTACCTTTAGCCCATGGCCCATTAGTGAGCAGTGATCAATACCGATAAGTGGGCGGGAGGTAGTTTGGACCTTTTCCTCTGAAATCTTTATTCACTTTGTTGGGTCCGTGTTAGTCCACGGATAGATCTGCTGCTTGGTTGATCTACCCTTGGGTAACTCTAAATGTCGAGCCTGAGTTTCACGGAAGTATCTCGATGGTTTTGTTATACTTTTGGGCTTATCGTGATGGTGGCGTCGAGATTCTCTCGTGCAGTCCGTTTAGCATCTGTCTTGGCGTGGCCCGACTTTGTAAGCCCTTCTCCCTAGCTCGGACTAGGCTGTGAGAATAGTGACCTTTAAGCGTCTTGGTCGATTCACTCTGGGCGGACCATGTGAGTCGGACGATCTTGAATAGCTAATTAAGCCGTGATCGCTTTAGGACCGCTCTATGGCGCCCACGGATTGGACACATGTCGTAACAACCACTGACAAATTGTAACATTTAAGCTTACGAAGCTCATCAAAGTAGAAATGCTTCATCTCGACCTTGAGTGTGCTCCACTTTTAAGCCTCCACCGTGACTCCTCCTAAGCTTGAATATCTCATGCGGTGCGAAGATTCTTGAGGCCACAACCTACATTATGAATGACATATAGAAGAGTACATATATTTATTAGACAATTCATGTGACATATATATAAACACTTATCTTAAGTTATGTTCTACAAATGTATATATAATACCTACTTCCTCACGCCATTAAAGAACAACACCAACTTCCCTCCACGTAGCACCATCGGCGATCTCGGTATATGGACCCCCATCGGTAGGTACTATCACAGCCCATAACCACCACGGGCGTCCCATGCTCGATCCCTTTGGAATGGATCTGATGCAAGAATGATCATCCGGAGAGGACAAGCATTTCAATGGGCTGAAATGGATGCATCATACAAGGAAACCATAAGTTTCACAATTTCTCCATTCTTTTCATTAATTACAGCAACCCCTCGACAAGTCCCCAATTGTACCCGATCTTGACATAATCTTTAAAGCGATATTGAACCCCTCACATGCGCAAATTCCTTTCCATTAGCAGCGCCATCACGATAACCAATCTAGCTCCAAACAAATGCGATACGTATAAAAAACTAGGAAATATTGCATTGGCGAAATTGAAACCATAACTTATGTAGGAGAAAGGAACAATCATAGGTAGCTTTTTAGTTTACCGTATGGAATTGATCATGCCTCTTCGCCACTCATCCATATAAGATATACTCGAGATTTTTCCACATGACCTTGAAGAAGATCCATCATCGTACCATGAATCACTGGATGCATTTACTGAATAAACCACGAAATGTGAACCTGTTAAAGCTCTTTTCTTGGTGAGGTAGTATGATTTTCCCATTGTATCTGAGAGTTCTCAACGGTTAAGAAAACTTTTACGACAATGCACCCTCATTTAGCAAAGTGGATCTCTTTAAGAACCTTGATAAAGTAATTTGCTCATGTAGCATTTTCAAACTTGAGAAACATTCGTCAAATTCTCAATGGGGTATTCGATATGATTTTCTTTTCCCAATGAGATAAGATCGAGCCTCACACACACATACAATGCATTGAGCATTAAACCAAAAAACGAACTCATAAGTCTCGACCACATCAACCATAAACTCATGCGACATGAAAAACTAGCTCAATTCAATACAAATACTTATCCGAAATACCGTACCTTGCAATTTATCATCTGTTTGAGTCACTATATTCTTATCACCTTTCGAAAGCTTGTCGGACAAGATACCGAGTAAAGCTCATTTCAATACTCCCTGCATCAAACGCCGACTATTGTTACACATATCCAAGTCTGAACCGAACTATTAACCATCCATAAATTACATACGATTCTTAGAAAATTTGAAAATAGTGTTCTTGGTTTGAGAGCGAATGATTTGTCTTACATACATAAGTTTAAACCCATGACGATAACTTCGAAAAGAATAGAGTTAAAATTGGCCTATTGAAACTACATGAATCACTCGATTTTAGTTCTACCATGTCATCAAGATCATGAATTTGCATTTAAAATCACCCATAGATGAGCAAATTTGAAATTATTAGACTAAATGGTAATCTATTGCGGAAAGTAAAACACAAGAGATGTAGTAAAATTAATTACCTCCATTGATAGGTTATTCCTTTTCTCGCGATGAATAATTAAACCAAGCAAGACCTTGGTGTATTGGAAATTGAAATTGAAGAGAAAAGTACCAGCAATTGGGAAAGGAATTAGAGATAATCAGACTTGGATAAAGCGGCTACAACAAGAAGTGCTGATTCATGGATGAAATTTTGAAGGGTAGCAGTGGGTTCTACCTTGACCCGACCAGCTCAACACGTTCGAATAATGATCTTGAATCGAGCCTGCCGTGTATGTACCCGAGCGTGAGCCTCTAAAATCTAATTTTGTATCACCCAGACTGAATAAAAGCTAAGCAATTTATTTAAATCGAGAAGCGTAAGCGCATTTTACTACCATTATAATCCAGCGAACCTATCCACCCAGTAAGTGGCTAACATACCACACAAATTGTCCTATAATTTACTAACATAGCGGTGACTAACATATCACCCAAGTAAGTGGCTAACATACCACACAAATTGTCATAGAATTTACTAACACAGCGGTGACTAACATATCACCCAGTAAGTGGCTAACATACCATACAAATTGTCCGATAATTTACTAACACAATGGTGACTAACATATCACCCAGTAAGTGGCTAACATACCACACAAATTAGTAAACTAGTTCATTAATCGATTCTCTCTACAAATAAAGCATTGTAACATTTACCACAACAAATTGTAACATTTAAGCTTACGAAGCTCATCAAAGTAGAAGTGCTTCGTCTCGACCTTGAGTGTGCTCCACTTTTAGCCTCCACGGCGTGACTCCCTCTAAGCTTGAATATCTCATGCGGGTCATCGAAGATTCTTTGAGGCCACAACTGCGATTATGAATGACATATAGAAGAGTACATATATTTATTAGACAATTCATGTGACATATATATAAACACTTATCTTAAGTTATGTTCTACAAATGTATATATAATACTTACTTCCTCTTGCCATTGAGAACAACACCAACTTCCCTCCCACATAGCACCATCGGCGATCTCGGTATATGGACAACCGTCGGTAGTCTTTGACCCATAACCACCACCACGTCCCCATGCCGATCCTTTGGGAGTCGACTAACGTGAAGTAGTTGCCCGATCCACGAGGCTACTCTCGTGATCGATGGTGAACCCTCGGTCCCCTTTGGAGGAATCTGCAAAAAGCATATGACAAACACAAACAAATTGCATTAGTATAAATGAAGACTTGAATTGGCATGTAATGGGAAATGTAAGCATATAACAATTAAGATACATACAACTCTACACGACACACATACTCGATCCTCGTCACGATGGTTGAAGTCTACATATATGTCTTCATGCAAATCTTAATTAACATACTTAACATACTTAAATCAAAACTACGACATACTTAACATTATACTAATTAACAATTCAAACAATTGTTTAAACTAGTCTAAATTAACTAAATTTTCCAAATATGTCAAAAAGTTAGGGTTTCAAAAGCAGGTACTAAATCTTCATAATTTTACTAAATATACACCAATATCAAATTAATTAAAAGCCCGACATACATACAAACATACTATCGTTATACTAAAATTCAAATTCACAATCAATATATATCAATTGCACATCTCAAAGGTAAAACATTACGATTACATCTAAACAAAGTACTATATACTCTCCATTTACATTCAATTGCTCAAATTAGTCCAAAGTAACAAAATCCTCAAATATAAAAATTAGGGTTTACCTTGAATCCAGGAGAAATGCGGATGGAATTTGAAATTGTGGCGAAATTGACCTCCTTGATTCACGAGCTTGAATGAACACGAAGAATGGACAAAATGGTTGAGATTTAGCGGAATGGCTTTGGGCGGAATGGGAGAAGAAAGGAAGAAGAATCGGGAAGAACAAAAATGGGGAAAGGAAGCATTACGCTTCGGTAAAAAAGCGAAACTTTAGCGACGGATTGTCCTCCCGTAGCTAGATTTTCATTTTCTATTTTTTAAATTTCTTTTTCATTTTTTATTTATTTTCCCATTTTAGTCAGCGAATATAGCGACGGATAATCTATCGTCGCTGAAATAACGACGGATCGACTTTCCGTCGTTAAATAACGACGGATAAGCATATCGAGTCGTTAAACATAACGACGGATAAGCTTATCCGTCGTTAGATCTAAACCGATAAAATCCGTCGCTAGAGCTAGCGATTAAATCGCTATGTTCCGTGGCTAGAGCAGGCTTTCTTGTAGTGGTACCGGCGGATAGATCTATCCATCGCTATATTTAGCGACGGATAGAATTATCCGTCGCTACATAGCCGGAAAATTAAAAAAAATAAAAAAAGTTAGCGAGATCTAGATCTATCCGTCGCTAAAAGCCTAAAAAATATAATATATCTTCACCACCACCTCCTTTCCTCCACCACTTCTCCTCCAGTTCTCCTCTCCTCCTCCTCCACCATCTCCACCACCACCACCTTTCTCCTCCCACCACCACCATCCTCCACCACCACCATCTCCTCCACCACCTCCTTTCCTCCACCACCTCTCCTCCATTTCTCCTCTCCTCCTCCTCCACCACCATCTCCTCCACCACCTCCTTTCCTCCTCCTACCACCACCGCACCACACCCACCGCACCACCAACCACCACCACTTTCCTGCCACCATCCACCACCACCCTTTCCACTGCCACTGCCACCACCGCACCACCCACCGCACCACCACTGCCACTACCACCTTTCTCCTCCCACCACACTGCCACCGTACGAATACAAATTGGATACGAATTAATCCATATACGAATATAAAAATTTGAATTCAAATTGGATACAAATTAATCCATATACGAATACAAATCAATATCTAAATATCTGAATACAAATTAATTGAATTAATCCGTATCTGAATATAAAAATTGAATATGGATTTTATTTTTAAAAATAAGAATGGGGGACGGATAGAGCTATCCGTGCATGCCACGCATTAAGCATGGATAGATTCTATCCGTCGACGGATAGATTCTATCAAATCGTCGATAATCAATTTTAAAAAAATAAAAAAGGTCAAAATGATAATCCGTCGTAAAATCGTCGCGAATTGAATGACGGTTATTATCGTCATCACGACTCGGTGGGAATTCACGATCCTAGGCTGAGGCGACGGATTCTTTGATGCATGGCGACGGATCTATCAGTCGCTACAGACGAGATTTTTAATGTTCAAATTGTAACTATACTCTTTATTTCATTGATCTACTAAAGTCTCTTAAAAGAAATAAATAAAATGTTGAAAATAACTCGATTGGATAAATTTTCTTATTTTCCTCGTACAAAAGATTAGGTGTGTAAATAAATGGTAAAATAATAATAATAATAATAATAATAATAATAATAATAATAATAACAATAATAACAACAACAACAACAACAACAACAACAACAACAACAACAACAACAACAATAATAATAATAAAATGAATTTAATGAAGTGAAATGAATGAGTTTTGATTGAAGAGAACAGGGCCTAAGTTGTATAAGATGAGTGCGGCATATCGGTACAAATTGAATACATCCTTAATCCTAAGAACCAGCGCCAATGGCGACCCCTTATCCATGGCAACGGGGTAATCAAATGACAACACCACTAAAACTAATTAAGCAATAATTAATTCAAACAATAACTATCGAGAAAAATGACACATTTTCATTATACTAATAACAATCATCTTTAAAAGTTAGTAATCAATTATACACACAAGGGACCCGAAAACAAATTAGTGCAAATCGGCGTCATTATAATACTTATCTCATTGCTTATTAGGAAGGGCGATAATCCCACAAAGGAAAACAATAAAGTACCGGTAAAGTTCGACAAATACCTAACCCGAACCTTGGAATCTCTCTAGATTTCAACAAATAAACAATATTCTCTTCATAACAAGCACACACTTCCATTCAAGACAAAACAAAATATCGTAAAGTTCTATGCTTTTGTTCCATTTGTTGTTTACCTTTGAAGATGGTTCAAAGAAAGGTCACGAACAAGCTTGGTATGCAAAGCTGAGCGCTTTCCATGAACCATAAATCTGCTCGGCAAGAAAAGCGTCGAAAGGAGGCATGGACTTGAAGAAGAAGATGATGAAGAAATCACGATCGATCAAGCATCACGAGGCGGATGGCTCACGGAAGCGACATGTCAAACGGCCGGAAAACCACCCGGAGGCGATCCGACGAATTACATGAAGGGCACAAGTAGCTCTGATGCAAGAAAGGAGAAACTTGGTGAGTGCAAAAACTCCTCAAACTAGTCACGATAATTCTTCTTTCTGCGAGAAAAAGCTCAAGCCACGAGAAACTTGGGTTACCTTCGATAAAAAGCGAAAAGTTTAGCTAGGATGACTAGTTTGAAGCGGCTAGTACTCGTAGCTTTAAGCCGGTGAAATTCTGACGAAAAATGTTCATCGGTTGCTTTATGCGAGAATATAGATGTCTGAGAGCAACATGTTCTTCAACGTTGAAAGATTGTAAGTTTAGACTTACCTCACGCTTAGTCCGGGAGGGAGAACTGAAGGACCTCTGCCGTGAAAGTATGACCTTACGTCTTTGCTCGATCAGCGGGCATCGCCCGCTGCTTTGACACCATTGAAGGCGTTCTTATGCGCAAAGAGGCGGATGATCAAGACTTCGGAGGAGTGTTAAACTAGGATGCATCGTAGAAATGAACAAGGCCGACTAATCGACAGCGTGAGTAGTCGATTATTACTCCTTGACTCGAAGAGGTGAATGATTTCATTTTGAAATCTATGCTCCCAAGGAAGATAATCGCCATCGTTCCAATGGTTGAAGGTGCGGTAGCAGAGTGAAAATCACAAAACTTCGAAGATCGGTGACATCATGGAACCAATCTGAGGCTTTCGGAGTTTGAGATGGATTCTCAAGCCGGATCTGAGTGGGAGGCAGTCGTGGCTCTGCGGTGTATCTTGATAGCGATGATGATGAATACTCATAAGCGGAAGCGATCGATCGAAGGGGTAAGCTCGAGGATGCCTTGTGGAGGATGACAACTTGATCCAGTTCGGCAAATTTCTCGACAATGAAGTGTCACAAGAGACCATCGATGAAGAGGGTTTCGGCTCAGACTCATGGTCTAGCAGTGAGGATTGTGAATGCATTGAATATCTTGAGACTTAGATGGATGTCAATGGTTCGACAAGTCGATTCTTAGAAGAGGAAGAAGAACTGAAGCAACTTGAATATATGCATGAAGCATCACTTGAAGGCGGCGGACCTCGAAGCCGGTCTTCAATGGCGATATTGGTGACAAGGACTACTTTCTACCATCACGGTGATGATGTGCGGATCAAACTTGAAGTGATGAATTCCGGATCCACGACGAAAATCGGGACAATCGGGATGGTAATTTCCATAATATGAGGCCCACACACCCAACTAAAGAGTCTCGTTCAGCGAGCGAAGCGAAGGCGGTTAAACACCATAGTTATAGGGAAAGGCGAAGCTTATCCGAGATCCGGGCAATTGGGCAATTCAATCCACGAGACCCAATTTCCTACGGTGCAACTGACGAAGCGCGAAGCGTTGATCTTAAGCACAAAGAACTGGATGAGCGGAAAATGCGGAGGTGGATGGTGGATTTTGCACTCGAACGGTTGTCACAAAACTTGGTTGACCCATGAAAGAAAAGTCGCATTGCTAGTGGAAGCATTTGAAAAAGTCATCCCCATGACCGAATCGAATTTCATCGACGCATAGTTCGGTATTTGAGACTCCAAGACCTCTGTGCATGCATCGATAAGTAATCTGAGTAAAGCGGAAGACAATAGGAAACTCTTTTATTTATTTGATTACGAGAGCAAAACAATGCAAGGATTAATTATCGAAACATAAGATTCACTTGCAATTTGTTTTTGCGGTATGCATTAGTCAAGTAGAATAATCACATCACGAGTCAAGCTCAAATTTGAGCAGACTAGATGATGCAATTTGAAGGTGTTGCTTACGGATAGGAGAAAAATGGAATCATGAGCGATCAAGCAAAACTATTTATATGATATGAGTTCGAGATTGGAGTGTAATGTTTTAGTTTGCTCGGGTTGATTTCTTTGTGTAAGGGAGTGTACACGAACCTCCGGTAATTGTGTGTTGTAACTTATAAAGTAATGTTTGTATTTACGAGCGACAAAAAAGAAAAAGTAATGTGTGCCTATATTAACTCTTGCTAAGAGATGTATTCAATCTATTTGTAATCTAGGAAATGAAATTTGGATAAAAAAAAACATGTATTTGGATTCACCGGTGACTATGAAGCACAGGCGACAAATTAATGTTCTCAACTCTTACGGTATTTCAAAGCAATCCGAAAAGGAAATAATGATCTAAAACATAAATGCAAAAGCTCTTGATTTACTTATTTCATGGAGCTTAACTTTCCGAATTGAAAAGTTACAAAGCTGGACCTTCTGAAAGTGATTTTCCTTGTCCATGAATGGAAGATAAAATCTGAGACATGTTGAAATGATAATATGCAGGTGGGATTGGGTGTAGCCTAGTTCTTGTATTGAAATTAGCTGAATACTTGAAATACTAACTCGGAAGGCATTTCTTCTTTATTATATTTTCCCAGCGAGAGTCGGAGTTAGGAGAGTAATTGTTTTGTCTTTGCAATGGGTAGAAAATTGACTTAAAGAGGCATTACGGTTACCTTTAGGCTTAAGAGCCATGCATATCTTTACATCGATTCTCGATACATCAAACATATGAGTGAGGTCTTTCGGCATCAGTTACTCATGAACCAAAATCGGAGTTACACCGCCTTGAATTATCGGATATCATGAATGCTATTGCTACATGATTTCATAGGCTCAATCATGTATCAACTACAAACTAACCAAAAACGGAAGGTTGAGCCAATTTTTCAATGAATGATATCAGTAATTCATGGAATCACACCGGGAGAAGGAATTCAACACTTAAAAGAGTTGAAAATTCTTCACTTTCTGATCTCTAAATGCACACCTATCAGCGGAGAATCGTTATGAATTGAGCGGAGCTGCCGGAGTAGTTGTTGAAGATCATCATCGTTACGATGTTTTAAATCTGCTGAGGTGGGCGGCTTGACACCATCATTTTGTTCACGATTTCCTTTTATGGTCTTCATAAAATAGTTTTAGTGCATCTGTTGTTGAGATAGCCTGCAGTTCATGCAAGAGGTGAAATTTATTTCTTGTATCCTCGCTTTTAACCAACTTTTCCTTTAACCCACCGGGGAGGCAAGCCGTAGCACTCTAACACGATTACAAAGAAAACAATGAGTGCTGATGAGAATGATCATCCCGGAGAGGACAAGCATTTCAATGGGCCGAAATGGATGCATCATACAAGGAAACCATAAGTTTCACAATTTCTCCATTCTTTTCATTAATTACACAGCAACCCCTCTCGTGAGTCCCCAATTGTACCCGATCTTGTGAGAATCTTTAAAGCGATATTGAACCCCTCATGCGACAAATTCCTTTCCATTAGCGAGCCATCACGATAACCAATCTAGCTCCACACAAATGCCAATCGTATAAAAAACTAAAATCTGCATTGAAATTGAAACCATAACTTATGTATGGAGAAAGGAACAATCATAGGTAGCTTTTAGGTTTACGTATGGAATTGATCATGCCTCTTACGCCCTCCTGTCCATATAAGATATACTCTTAGATTTTTCCACATGACCTTGAAGAAGATCCATCATCGTACCATGAATCACTGGATGCATTTACTGCGAACAAACACGAAATGTGAACCTGTTAAAGCTCTTTTCTTGGTGAGGTAGTATGATTTTCCCATTGTATACAGAGGTTCTCAACGATTAAGACAACTTTACGACAATGCACCATCATTTAGTAAAGTGGATCTCTTCAAAACGATAAAGTAATTTGCTCATGTAGCATTTTCAAACTTGAGAAACATTAAATCAAATTCTCAATGGGGTATTAGGATATGATTTTCTTTTCCCGATGAGATAAGATCGAGCCTCACACACACATACAATGCATTGAAGCATTACACCTAGTCACTTGCGAAATGAAATGTACCTATCTGTGAAAGATCATGTACTGTGAAAGTTTATAAATACTTTGACCCCTAAGGAATAAGGATATCGATTCAACAATTCAAGCACTCAAGGTAATATCTACCCATGGATATCGAAAAACTATTAAACTTTTACAAGTAAAGGTCCTTTGGTAAAACATTCATGCTTCTCATGTTCATGAACCCAGATTAAAGTCGATCGGTGACATGGTTGGATAAGTATGGGATACTATTTTAAATTTTTAACTATGTATTTATAAATGCAGCTACAAACTAATACCAATTTATAGAACCTGAAATTGCATATCGCTTTGTCCATTAATCTCATTTGTATTTGGTGGTTTTAAACCAAATAACCGAACTCATAAGTCTCGACCACATCAACCATAAACTCATGCAACATGAAAAACTAGCTCAATTGATACAAATACTTATAAAATACCGTACCTTGCAATTTGTCATCTCATTTGAGTCACAACTATATTCTTATCACCTTTCGAAGCTTGTCGGCTGCAAGATACCCGAGTAAAGTTGTTGGTCCAGATAACGGCAAAGTAAAAGACTAGAGGGGGGGTGAATAGTCTTTTAAAACTTTTGTTGATAACAACTATTTCTCAGATATCTGAAAAGATATCTGATACTTAGAATCAGTCGGAAGACTTAATAAAGATAAGTGCGAAGCAGTTAATAAGTGTGTGTGTTCTTTGAAGTATAAATCTGAAATGTAAATGACACAGCAAGTATAGTGGTATCTGGAGGTGGCGTAATCCTCCAACTAATCCACTTCGGTCTATCAGAGACCTAGAATTCACTAAAACAGATAATTGAGATTTCCTTACAATAATCCTATTCTAAGATTCTTAACAATTGGTTCCCAACCAAATGTTCCCCGAGTTGTTCCACGGCTTTCCATTGAGTACTTCCTATACTCGAAACCTTTGAGTTATTCCTAGCTTCCCAAGCTAAGTACTTCCTATACTCAATAACCTTGAGTTATTCCTTAGTTTCCCAAATCAAGTACTTCCTATACTCGGTAACCTTGGAGTTATTCACGATTTTCAAACTAAGTACTTCATGTACTCCACTTGATTATGGTGTTGGTTTTGGTTTGAGTTGTCGGATGAGCATCTTAATAACTTTTAGATTAATCGAGATAGCTCTGTGAACTAAGTTACTTAATACACTTTCTGTATGGTATCTTGTTGATTTCTTGACCCGAGTCTTATGATATACATTCAAGAGAATGAATCTCGGATAGTTGATCTTTTGATTCAACTCCTTCACGAATAACTTTGCTTGTTTAGGATCACGACACTTAGAACTTGGTGTTTACTCAAGATCAAAAGCTTTGAGTGCATGAAAGCTTTGTGAGTAAGTAAGTTGCTTTGAGAGAGTAAGACGTTCAGTGTTTGTATGCAGTTCAAGGTGTTCAGTGTGTCCTCTCAAGCTGTCTAAGTGTTGATATTTATAGATGAATTTGAGTGCCGTTTGAATAGTATCCGTTAGGCTCAAATTCAAACTATCGATATCTGTGTATAATCTATGTGAGTTTTGTCTTCTTCTCGAAGTTGCGTTACTTTTATTCGATCTCATCTCTGGTGCATTAAATGCATTGTACTATACTTTTTGTCTGTAGTGTCAGCGGAACTATGCTTTATGTCGAGACTAGTCTTATCTGATTCTTTTCACGTCCTTATCTTCATTCTTCAGATACCACTTGTATTTATTGAAACAACTTTATTTGCAATATATATGTTTCTTTTTCAGAAACGTGGTTAAAGCTCAAGGTATCTGAGAATAGATATCTGTGGACACTTTCCTTGTTTTCAGATATGTATCTTATTTCTCAGATATCTCTTGTGACATAGTTTGTTTGAAACTATTCGTGTCTTCAAGATATCTGGCTAAGATATCTGAACAACAGTGTCAGCAATCTTGTGCAGTTTTCTTCAAGTCTTGATGTCGTTGAGCTTTACCTTGGATGTCTTCTTCTTGGTCTTCTCTTCATAAAATAAAATTACATTTTGAGACCTAACATCCTATACAAGATTAGCTAGACTATCATAATTAGTGGGTTTCCTCTTTTACAATGTTCAAGTGAACGAAAGTACTAATCACCTTTACGAGACTAAGATAAGTCATCATGTTCTTGATCAAAATCTAAACAAATATTTCTAACAAAATATCTAACAAATTTCCCCATTTTGATCGATCAGCGATGACTATCTTCCTATTACAAATCTGGATGAGAAACAATCCACCACTTAATCATTTCTTAAGATCTTTCAATTCATATAATTAAGTGCGGAAAGTAGACATCGACGAATCACAAGGTGTGATCTTTCTTGACAAGTTATCTTTTATAGAATACTATCGAGAGTAAGTTCTTGAGATAAGTTACAACTAAAGATTACGATAACTTTAATACATGATGCAATTAAGCTCGATCAAAAAAATACAAAAACTACATAGTAAATTAGGACAACGGAGTAACCAAGCTCAAGTAAACATCTAATAGACTAGTCTTCAAGTCTTCAATCTTCAAGTCTTCAACGGTATTTCTATGGATCGATCTGCAAATTTCCTATCTCCAAACCTTTTGATGTCATCGAATAATCATAGAGAAGAGTTACAAGCATCTACGTGTCTCAGCAAATCCACAGACCTCTTTGTAGGTTTTGGTAGGATTTTCTTGGCAAAATGCTTGACCCATGGGTACTTTCCCCACTTCGGTATGCTCTATTACGATGTCGAAAGCTTGAAGTATTAGTAGATAATCTTGAGATATCGATGTCACCTTGTATTGATCTTACATCGGATAGAGCGACTCATGGGTTCCTGACAAGTCTTGGTCTTGTGCCTCTTCTGTGATATTCAGAATTTTGTGCACATCATCGGCTTTCCATATGGACAATCATCGAGAGGTCCTTCTTCATGGCTTGTTCTCTTGACAACTTCAAAATCGACCATGCTTTGATGTGATTGGTGTTGATCAAGGTAGGTTTATTCTTTCTCCATGCCATGAGTTGTTTATGGATTGGTTGGAAATCTTGAATTTACCAATAGATGCTTCGTTCCGAATCGATAGCCATTCTTTGATTGATGCACACAGAGCGGAGGAATCATTGTCATACTTCACATACTCTATTTTGGCTTCTTACGGCACAGTGGAAGTTGACTTTGTCTTTGCTCGACTCTCGATCTGTTCCTTTTACATCTTGAATTCTCTTTGGGGTTGTTGCTTGAAGAACCACCACCTGGATAGACTTGGTATTTCCGGAGGTGTTTTAGGCCAAAGGCTTTGCGACTATGGGCTCAGTTAGGCTTTCAAATTTCCTTTTCTTGTGAAGAGGAGCTTCATCTTCATCAGATTCCTCATCATCATCAAGATTAGATCTTGTGAGAGTTTCACAGCCTTCTTCATTGCCTAGGGACTTGATTTGACCTTCTTCTTCTTCTTGGAAGATTCATCAATCCTCTAACTTGTCTTCTCCTTGGAGCCTTGGTACTCCTTGGAGGTTTTACGTGCCATGGCCCTTGTTACCATTTGGTTCCTTGGTGGGTTTACGGGAGCGGCTTGGCTTGAGGAGGTTGATTTTCTTCTTCCTTTCGAGCACTTTGACTCCAGTTTCTTCTTGATTTCATCCCTTCTTCCCATTCCCCGACTTTGAGGTCAGTTGTACTTTCTTTCCCCTTAGTCATTGTTGGGTGACTCGGTCTCATAAAGGAATCGAGAGAGAGTTGAAGTGCCCTTGTAGATAATTATAGGCCTTGACCAACCGAAGTTGACTTTGAGCTCTGATTTTGTTTGATAAGTCCATTGTCCTTATCGGTGAGCTACTTGATGGGCTAGGATGGCATCTGCTTTTCCGGTGTAACTTGCCTCTTGAAAAGGTTTTTGACTAAAGACACATCATCGTCCTTATCATTCCCGGATCTTTACGAGCAATGACCATGCTAGTTGTTGTTCTCGAGTGATGAGCTCGGTGAACTTTCTCATTCGAGAGGGTAAGCGATTACTTCCTTGTTACGTGAAGACATCTCCTTGTTGAGTAGCGATTACTTGGTACTGTTCATGTATTCATGGGAGTGGGCGTTTGGCGGTTTGTTGAATATTGTAGGAGCAATCAACTTCCTTTTCAAGTGAGAAACGCTAAATGTTCATGGCGGTGCTGCCCAATCTTGTCTTCTTCATCATCTGAGTGATTAGCCCAGTGATCTTCATCCTCTTGGACATTTTCATCGATCGTATCGAGTCCAGCAACCATCTCAGAGATTGGTTTTTTCCTTTCTGGGAGGAGGATGGTACTTCTTTCGAAGATGATGCAGCCTTAGCATCATGCTTGTCTTCAGATACTTCTTCAGTATCGAGTTCTTTGGGGATATCATGCACAACATCCCTTAGCTCTTTAACCTCAGAGTAAGCAATCATTTCTTCTAAGTATAGATCTTGTAGTTGATCAATCTTATCTCTGGATTTAGCTATTTGATCTTCGGTTGAAGATGGGCTGTTCTTCTTCAGCGGTTATGCGAGTTGGCGGTCTGGTTTGAGTGTTTAAGATTTTTCGATTGGTTTCTTGAGCTCGACTACTTGTTTAGTAATAGCTGCGTGTTGGTTAGAAGATGGATGAGTAGATTTACGAGGTGATGAGGGCGGAGATTTACGTGAAGTCTTCTCGGTTGCTTTTCCGGTGAGGCATTGTTTCTGTGAAATTCCTCAGGTCCACAGTGCGAGGCATCATCATCATCCTTTTGTCATTATCATCCTTTTGGTGATGGTCGTGGGAGGTTCATCAAAGTAATTTTCATTCATTTCTTCCTCCTCATCATCTTGAGATACAAGATTGATCACTTAGGGATAGTGATCTTACGCCATTAACTTCTTCTTGTTGGATGGTATGAATTGCGATGCAGGCGGGTGGCTTGAATGCCATCTGTAATCTTGTCGACCATCTGCTGTTCAAAGGCATGTATCAAACTATCGCCACTTCTCGGAAAAGTCCTTATGTAGTAGAGTTATGGCTGTGTATTGTTACGGGAACATTGCTTGGACATAAGTTTCGGTCAAGAGCTCGTGCTTTCGTCTGGTTGGTTGATCGGTGATTCTCAATATTTCGGAGAGATCGAGCACCTTAACCGCCATTTCTTGAAGCATTGAATGTGCTTTGGCGGTGTGAGCTTTGAAGAAGTGAAGTAGGTCCCTTGTTTCTTCAATGGGAACCTGCTTTGCATCTGTTTGAGCCTGAAAGAAAGAGTTGAGTGAGCTTCAAAACTTTTGTAGATATCTGAGTAGAAGTGTAGTTTTAGTTTTTGAGTTAACTGAGTATGAACATCAGGCTCAGATACTTGTTCTACTGAGACAATTGGTGTCTCAGATATCTTGTTAAGGTGGAGACTTGGAAGTCGGTCCTCGGCAACCTTTCTTTCTTGAACTTGAGAGAAATACAATACTTAGGAAATAGTTTGAAAGAATCTATGCATAAATATGCTTTTAATGAATTACATTTTGAGCTACTTACTTCCTCGACATGAGCTCAGATTCATTTTCTCGAAACTTGCGGTTTACGGTGTTCTTTCAGTGATCTTTGCCTTGGGGCTTCATCAATTTCCATTGATCTGAAGTGTAACTTTATCCCCTTGCATTTCTTACGAAATAGCTTTGTAAGTAGAAAGTATTGAATATTAGAAGAGATAAAGGATAACCCAAGATGAAGAATACTTGTCACTTGATTGTCATATACCTTCAAGTTTGAAGGCTCAGTGATGTGTTCTTCAGAAACCTTGTTGGTTTCTGGGTTTGTCTCTGGTATTTCTGCCTTATCTTCTTCCATCTTAGTTGGAGCCTGTTAGAAACATTTATCATGAATGAGCACATAAACATTTTTACTGAAAAATTAGTTCTCTTTAAGAATCATTTACCTGTGGCACAGGCTTAGATTTCTCAAGAGTTGAGATTGAAGGGACCTCTTTTTCAGTATCTGAGGCAAGCTTCTCAGCTTCCTCTTGTTTCTGCGTTTCTAACTGAGCCTGTAACAAAGAAATTCTTATAAGGTAACAAGATTTATAAGTATAGAATTTTATTTTCACAAGGTAAGAGTTAAACCAGTCATTTAAAGCGGTTTTGGTGATTGGTCTGGAACTTGTGACCTTTCTATACATTGGTCGTCTTGTCCCGGCGTTTCTTTGTTTAAAGTTTACGGTACTTCACACCTTTCTGAGTGTACCTTCGGTTGCCTCCTTAGTTGATCATTACGAGTAGATGTCTCGGTTTGATCCCTCTCATTGAGTTGGGGAACACCTCGATTCTGGATTTTCTTGACATCTTGTATTCTTTGGTAATTGAAATGGAGTTCATTTACAATTTCATCAACCACTCGTGGCTGTTGTGGTTGTTGTGTTTGTCGTTGTTGTGGTTGTCTGGAAGCAGAAGATTGATCAGTAGAATGTTCTTCCAGATTTTTAGATGTGCATTTCCATCGGCATACGACACTAAATACCACTCATCGGGGCTTTGTGAAGTTGTGCAAGAGAGACATTCCACGATGATGTGTTTGCACCAACAACCTTTGTTATAGGTTCAGCAACCTGTGGTGTAGGTTCTTCTTCAGATACCTTATCACTAGTTACTTTTTCAGTAACCTTAGGCCTCTTTGTTCTTTCTAGGACTTGAGAGATGTCTAGTTCATCATCTTCATCATCGCTCGATCGGCATTAAGGCCATTGGTCCATTACTCCTGCGGTTTCTGCAGATGGGGCTTGGTGCTTTGCACCACTCTTGGCAGCATTTATGAGTTCATCAGCAAGGCTTTCTGCATTAGTCGCAACATTTCTGAAAGCACTTTCTCTTGCTAAGTCTACTTGTTCAGTAGTTGATAACTCTTTTGCAGCATTGATGAGTTCATCTCGCCATGCTTGCGAATGGCGAGAATTGACAACCTCTTTCGGTGTGTCTTACGATTTGCCAATGGACTTCTTTCTTGAAGTTACGGGCTTCTTAGTATAACCTTTTCTTGAGATATCTTCTGATTTTCGCTTCTTAGGACCTTTACGAGACCCGGTAACCTTTTTCATCGATTTGTATACTCATATTTGTAGAGTAAATTCTTGTTGGCTATTTCATTGTCTCTCAGAGCTCGATGCCAAGTTTTTCCGACCAAGTAGCATATCTTGAGACCATAACCTCATGGCCTTTGGCTCAGCTAGTCCTTTGACAATCTTAGGCTCGAAGCCTTGAATCTTCTTCACAATTTCATGAAGGCGTACTTTCCCCGATTAAAGGGTTTTCCGGCCTTTTGTCTTGTTGATTCGGAAGAACATCATGATCCATCGTTCTTGGCTTATCGATCAGCACCTCCTTGTAGACCATAAAAGCATCATGAAGAATGCAAGCTAGTACATCGGTGAACCAGCGGATATGCGGTTGGGATGTCGACAAGTTTGAACTTCGATGGGTGTATCGATTTTCAAGATCACACCGCGTAAAAGTTCTTTAACACCACCCCAAATCATTACGTGACTTGAAGTCGATGGTCGATTAAAACTCCTACCGATCGATTGTTAACAATAACCAACTCTGGTGCTTGCTTTTCGGCGATACCGGTGGAGGATAGGATTTCGTGTTGAAGTGTTCTTGGAGGCCATCTCTTTATATAGTGTAGGGATTTGAAATTGGTGTTTGAAAGAGATTTGATTCGGTGATTCTTTTCGAAAAACTTAATCTTGATTTGCGAGATTGTAGGGTTTGCGGAGAATCGAGAAAATTTGCTATTTTGTGCAAGATGAATTTTCGGATTAGGCAAAAGTGATTTCATTTGCCGAAATCCTATATATATAGCATTGAATCGATAGACAAATACATACAAATTGATTTTGTGTATGCGTATACATGATTTGCAAGCGGTATTGAAAAAGCTAGATTCGGCATTAAATGCTTAGTGGGCCATATGCAATTTCAGATCCACTATTTCGTGAATTAATTTCCACCGTACAGATCAATCGCTTAACTTCATCGAGGGTCACCATTGCTTCTTCAGCAATGATCACAATCAGCAAGTGTAATTGTGCCCATTTAATGAGTTTTGGCGACTTGCTATCTGAATCACAATTTTGTATGAGCAAGGACCATTAGCATCTAAATCATCTTATACTTAGGATTTTTCCAAGTTTTCATCAAGATAGAAATAATGCGAGTTTCAAGAGAGTAGTTGACTGCAGATAGTTAATTATACTATATTCTTTTGTGCTCCCTGTTTATAGAGTGATTCAGATATCTGAGTTCCCGTCTCAGAGATCTTAAGCTATCTTTTTGCTCTTTATCCTTTTTGACTTCTGGATACCCGTTCTAGATTTCTCTTTTCTCTTTTACGGATACTGTTCGGATACCTCTTCTCTGGATGCCGTTCGGATACCTCTTTTCTGGATACGAAGTGATGTCGACATCAATGTGCTTTGTTACGGCATGAAATTTAGGATTACGTGTAATGATAGCACTTGTGTTGTCACGAGAAAATGGGAGTTTTCTTCTCATCGAGTCCATAGTCTTTAAGTTGTTATTGTATCCACAATTTGTGTTGCACAACAACCGGCTGACAATATATTCACCTACGTGGTAGAAGTTGCAATTGAGTTTTGCTTCTTGCTAAACCATAAGATAAGTCTAGTACCCGGCCACAAGTTCTGAGGTGCTTTTCCTATCAAGCAATGATCCGGCATAATCGTCGAGTACCCACTAAACTCAATCCACTTTCTTTAGGATACCACAATCCTACATCTCTCATACCCTTACATACCTTAATATTTTCATAGCAATGTTGTAGTCTGTTTGCATTGGATTTATGCGAAATCTACATACTCAACGGCATATTGAATAGTCTACTTGCGGTGAGGTAAAGTAGTGAACCTATCAATTTCCTATACTTATGTTCTTCAACACTCTTATGCGATTATTATAGGTCATTTTGGTTCAATGCTCATAGGTATCTTAGCATTCTTTTGGAAGGCTTAAGATTGAATTTTGTGAGCATGTCTTTTGCATACTTTGTTTGACTAATGAATATTCCATCATTGAGTTGCTTGACTTGCAATCCTAGGAAATAATTTATTTCTCCCATCATGCTCATCTCAAACTTGCTTTTCACGAGATTTGCAAAGTCATTACAAAGTTGCTTGTCCTTAGATCAAATATGATGTCATCAACATATACTTGAACTAAGAGTAGTTTCCCATCATGATTTAAGGTAAATAAAGTTTTATCAACTTCACCTTTCTTGAAACCACTTTCCAGAAGGTTTTTGGCCAAAGTGTCATACCATGCTCTTGGAGCTGTTTGATCCATCTGAGCTTTACGTAATTTATAGACCATTCTACCTTAGGAAACTTCAAAGCGGTGGTTGCTCAACATAAACTTCTTACGCAAGTTCATAGTTTAAGAATGCACTTTTGACATCCATCGATAAACTTTGAAATTTTTATGAAGTGCAAAGGCTAGAAAGAGTCTTATTGCATCAATCGGCAAGCTGGTGCATATGACTCGTCAAAATCTAAACCTTGATGCGAGTAAATCCTTGGCAACCAATCTTGCTTTGTTTACGGTTATTTCACGATTCATTCATCTTGTTTACGAAAACCCATTTAGTTCCAATCACGATATTCCTTCTATAAATGGAACTAGTTTCGGACTTTGTTTCTCTCAAATTGATCGACTCTTCTTGCATTGCGAGAGATCGATCTTGGTCCCCTAATGCTTCTTCTATATTTTTAGGTTCAATATTAGAGATGAAACATCCAAAGAGAGAGTTAGCATTTTCACTATTGCTCTCTAGTCCTAACACCACGATTAATTGGTCCGATTATATCCTTTGTAGGATGATCTTTGATCCATCTCATCATAGGTTTAGTGCTAGTAGGATCAATATCCAGTGATGCGAATGTGAATCACTAAGATTTTGATTTGATACTTTTTCGATGTCGAGATATCGACATATGGGAAATGTCATGGATATCGACACTTTTCGATGTTAGAGATATCGAGACATGCATTTGACATTCTTATTTTCGATACCTCTTCATGATGAAGGTTCTCGATAACTTTGTTCCATTTGGAAAACTCATAGGATATTCCTCATCATGTCGTGAGTCATCTTGTTGTTACTAGGCTTTTCAAGCTTTTCTACATCGAGTCATCCTCACTTTCCATAATGATGTTTTCCTTTACGAGGATTCTTCTTTAGAATCCCTCGTAATAGTTCTTTGAACCTTTCGAGAGTTCATCAATAGGAGGTGTTTTCTTACTTCCTTCATAGAATCTGACATGGCGATTCTTCAATTTTCTTTGTTCTTTTGTTGTAAACTCTGTAAGCTTTCTTTGTTTGTGGAATAGCCGAAAAACACCTTCATACGCCTTTGGTTGAAATGTTCTCGGATAATCTTTCCCATTGTTTAGAACAAAACATCTACAACCAAATACTCTCGGATGTTTGATATTAGAGTCTACCAACCAAGATTTCATAGGGGTCTGTCATGGTGTTTGTTTATCAAACATACATTACGAGTGTAACAATTGTGTTTATAGCTTCAACCCGATAAATTTCACTTATTTGATTATCATTAGCATTGTCCTTGCGGCTTCTTTAAGGGTTCTGTTTTCCTTTTACGCAACACCATTTTGTTGAGGTGTTCTTACGAGAGGAAAGTTGGTGTTGTATACCTTTGGTACAAAACTCCTTTATGTCTTGGTTGACAAACTTCGGTACCATTGCGATACGATTGCGGATACCTTGTCATTTTCATGACTTGAGCTTTTTGACAAGTTTGGTATCTCCACCTTGGCATCAGTTGTGTTTGGAAAAGACAACCCAGTGAATCTTGAGAAGTCATCTACAACAACGGACCATACTTCTTTCTGCATAACTAATTCTGAGATGATTCAAATAGATCCATGTGTAAAAGTTGCGTTGGTCTAACACTAGAGTGTCGATTTTGGACTTGAAAGAGATCTTAGATTGTTTCCCCATGGCGGCGAGCAGATACCATCCTTTACGAAAGATGTTACAGGAAGACCAACCACTAGCTCTTTCTTGGCAAGTCTATTGAGTTTTGAAGTTCAAGTGACTCATTCTTTTGTGTCATAACGGTGCTCTTACATGTGACAGTTGACTCACCATGAGACATTCTTGATTGTGGCGGATGCCCAATCGGCAACATAAAGGCGCCTTTCATACGACCAACTAAGGTATGCCTTTGACTCATTGTCAATTAGTTTGCGATGTTAGCTTTGAATTTTATAGTAAAACCCTTATGCATAAGCGGCTCATGCTAAATAGATTATATTTCAAATCCTTAACATGTAATCGTCGATTGTTAAAGTCCCCAATTTGGCGTTGCTAAATCCCGAGGAGGATTTAATTCTCCTCAACAAATCTGGTATCGATAGATGCATTGAGTGCGTCTGCGAAAAGAAACACAACACGAAAAGTGTAAACACCACGGCTATGTCTCTCAAAAGGTAGAATTGCGGGTGGCAAATTCTCCCATGTCACTTTTACGGAAAGAAATTGGATCAACCGAGACTAGCAAAGGCTGAGAAAAGATCTCGAGATAGCTTCAAGTGCTCGAAAGCAGTATTAGCTCTGAGGCATCGGAAAACAACTTGCTCATGAGTACAAGCAGGGCAAAGCGATGGTAGCTAGAATTACTCAAGCAATTATCGAAGTGGAAGTTAAATCAAGCCTTTGAAAATCCCAGAATGCGAGGCTAGAAGAAATCTGGCAAGGAAGGCTAAGTTTGCTGAAAAGCAAACTCAGAAACCTGACAGGTATCTGAAAGCATCATATGGAGCACCTAGGAACACACCAAGGAAGAAAATAATTCTTACTAATGATAACATTCACCGATACTATAGATTGCATGGGAATCGTCTTGCTGAGTACTTACAAATGTTCTTTTCTCCTTACTCTTATTCAGAGTGATAGAACAATCATGCGTATTATTTAGCCCAAGTCCTTTCTTTTGAATGATCTCTTAAGTAGATTGTACTTGATGAGTGTCACTAGCTTTGGCATAAGATTGAAAAGATAGTTCTTTCTTCTTGAGTTCCTTGTTTTTAGAAAGAAGATTTTCATAATTCTTTCGTAACTCGACCATTCTTCTTCATGTGACTTTTAGGTCTCGGATATACGAGCTTTGAGAAATGCATTTTCGACATCCTTTCTCTCGATTCTTTAACTAATTGAGAATTTTCCTTTTCAAGAGAATTCTTTTCTTCTTGAGTTTTTGGCTCTAGCTCGGATCATTAGAAATTCTCTTTCATAGATGTCAAGTTCTTTCACGAGATTTTCTAGATTTTTATTTCCTCTTCATCACTTTCATAAGTGTAGCAAAGTATGTGTTACCTCATCGGCCATAAAAGGTTTTCTATGTTGGAGATGTACGGTCGTCAATTTCCAACTCCACATTTCATTCTTCTTGAGGCGAAGTCGATTATATCATGAGTAACTCCACATAATTACGGTGATGGTAGGGTTGAATCTTACGAATTGTCATCTTGAATCATCTCAGCGTCTAGAGCATCCGGTTGAATTTGGATTTTCTTTCTTTCTTGATTAACAAAGCTTTACGGCTTCGAAGATTCTTCTATCTTTCTTATGCTTTGTCCTTAGTTTGTTGAGGCGGGACAATCCTTCTTGAAGTGGCGGTTTACGACAATAGAAGCAGATATCGTTTCAATTTACGCTTCCTCGATACATGATGCTTTACGGTGGCTTGTTCGTGAGCTTTGCATATTTTGTCTTGGTGATAGTTTGAAACTAGATGCTTTTTGACTTCTCTTTGGCTTTTCTTCTCTCAATTTCTCGTGACAAATTTACTCATTTGCTTTTGCAAGAGCATCCTCGATCTCCTCCTTGCTTTTCTTCTTTTGAAGTTCCTTGAGTAACTAGAGCAACGATACGCAACTTTTAGGTTGTTTTTCTCTACGAGTTGTCTCATAGTCATGATAGCAAGATGAGAGAAAAGTTCCTTTGGAGTGATATATGGCATACCTTGGTTAAAATAAAAGAATTTAGTATGCTCCCGGTTGTGGTTAAGACTTGACAATAGTCTTAATCTTCTCGGGTGAGTATCTATTGCTTTCCCAAGTCTTGCCATATCACTCATGAGAGTGGTAAACACGAAATCAAGTTCTTCGAGTTTGATCGGACCTTGTTTGAAATTTTGAAATTTCAACTTTAGAACTTCGAACTTGTTTTCCTTGGTTTTCGATTCAACAGATTTCTTCAATCGGTTGCGAGACAACTTTCGCCGTTTAGCACCCGATTTACCTTTGTATGTGCTCTGGTGTCGATCGATGATGATATTCTGAGCTTGACCGTCAGACGATTCCTCTTGGCATCTTAGATGTCGAGTTCTCTGGGCTTTGGTTAAGTAAATAACTTGACCCGTAGATCTTCCACTAGTTGGCCTTGCATCATTTGTGAAGATCCTTCGCTTTGATCTGTCTCTTCCTCGAAACCTCCATGACTTGCTTAAGTTGTTGAATGACTATTGGGCCATTCTTTATTACTTGATCATCTCGTCACTTATGGCTGGGTGGAGCATCATGTTATTTTCCATTTCTCATAGTTCTCTGGTTTGAGAGCGGGTGCATCACTCGAGACATACACTTAACACACAAATTAAATAGTCCTCAAAAGTGGACAAAGTTCCTTCACCTATCTGGGATCTAGGTTGGTCTGAAGGTGGTGAACCTCCTTTCTGATACCACTTGTTGGTCTAGATAACGGCAAAGTAAAAGACTAGAGGGGGTGAATAGTCTTTTAAAACTTTTGTCGATAACAACTATTTCTCGATATACGAAAAGATATCGATACTTAGAATCAGTCGGAAGACTTAATAAAGATAAGTGCGAAGCAGTTAATAAGTGTGTGTGTGTGTTCTTGAAGTATAAATCTGAGAAAGGTAAATGACACGGCAAGTATAGTGGTATCTGGAGGTGGCGTAATCCTCCAACTAATCCACTTGGTCTATCGAGACCTAGAATTCACTAGACAGATAATTGAGATTTCCTTACAATAATCCTATTCTAAGATTCTTAACAATTGGTTCCCGACCAAATGTTCCCCTGAGTTGTTCCGGCTTTCCACATTAAGTACTTCCTATACTCGAAACCTTTGAGTTATTCCTAGCTTCCCAAGCTAAGTACTTCCTATACTCGATAACCTTGGAGTTATTCCTTAGTTTCCCAAATCAAGTACTTCCTATACTCCGGTAACCTTGGAGTTATTCCCTGATTTTTCAAACTAAGTACTTCATGTACTCCACGCCAGTTATGGTGTTGGTTTTGGTTTGAGTTGTCAGATGAGCGTCTTAATAACTTTTCAGTTAATCAGATAGCTCTGTGAACTAAGTTACTTAATACACTTTACAGCGTATGGTATCTTGTTCGATTTTACTGACCCAAGTCTTATGATATCTGTTCAAGAGAATGAATCTCAGATAGTTGATCTTTTGATTTAACTCCTTCATAGATAGCTTTGCTTGTTTAGGATCAGGACACTTAGAACTTCAGTGTTTACTCAAGATCAAAAGCTTTGGTCGCAACAGAAAGCTTTGTGAGTAAGTAAGTTGCCTTGAGAGAGTAAGACGTTCAGCGTTTGTATGCAGTTCAAGGTGTTCAGTGTGTCTTCTCAAGCTGTCTAAGTGTTGATATTTATAGATGAATTTGAGTGCCGTTTGAATAGTATCCGTTAGGCTCAAATTCAAACTATCGATATCTGTGTATAATCTTTATGTGAGTTTTGTCTTCTTCTCAGAAGTTGCCGTTGCTATTATTCAGACATCTCTGTCCGTGCATTAAATGCATTGTACTATACTTTTTGTCCTGTAGTGCAACGGAACTATGCTTTGTATCAGAGACTAGTGTTATCTGATTCTTTGCACGTCCTTATCTTCATTCTTCAGATACCACTTGTATTTATTGAAACAACTTTGTTTGCAATATATATGTTTCTTTTTCAGAAACGTGGTTAAAGCTCAAGGTATCTGAGAATAGATATCTGTGGACACTTTCCTTGTTTTCAGATATGTATCTTATTTCTCAGATATCTCTTGTGACACAGTTTGTTTGAAACTATTCGTGTTTTTAAGATATCTGGCTAAGATATCTGAACAACAGATTTAGCAATCTTGTGCAGTTTTCTTCAAGTCTTCAATGTCGTTGAGCTTTCTGCTTGGATGTCTTCTTCTTGGTCTTCTCTTCATAAAATAAAAATTACATTTTAAGATAAGTCATCATGTTGCTGATCAAAATCTAAACAGATATTTCTAACAAAATATCTAACAAAATCTCATTTGCAATACTCCCCTGCATCAAACATCGACTATTGTTACACATATCCAAGTCTAGACTGAACTATTAACCATCCATAAATTACACGCACGATTCTTAGAAAATTTCGAAAGTAGTGTTTTTGGTTTGAGAGAACGAATGATTTGTCTTACATACACAAGTTTAAACCCAATGAGATAACTCGAAAAAGAATAGAGTTAAAATTGGCCTATTGAAACTACATGAATCAGCTCAATTTTCGTTCTACCATGTCATCAAGATCATGAATTTGCATTTAAAATCACCCATAGATGAGCAAGCTGAAATTATTCGGAGCTAAAAGGTAATCTATTGCGGAAAGTAAAACACAAGAGATGGAGTAAGAAATTAATTACCTCCATTGATAGGTTATTCCTTTCTCTCGCAGTGAATAATTCGGCAACCAAGCAAGACCTTGGTGTATTGGAAATTGAAATTGAAGAGAAAAGTACCAACGACTTGGGAATGGAATGAGAGATATTCAGACTTGGATAAAAGGCGACTACAAGAAGTCTTGATTCATGGATGAAATTTTGAAGGGTAGTGTTGAGGTGTAGTTCCCTGACTACTTAGAGATTATTCAACTTCACGGGTAAGGGCGAGATGAAGAGCTCCGTGCAGTAAGAGCGATGGGTAAGAACCGACTTCCTAGCACTTGGTGAGCACCTGCACCAGTGACTTGGGGGGGGGGGTTAGGACCCGGTTTGCTTAGTGTCAAACCGGTCTGAGACTTTACTCAAGAGAGACTGAAGATCTACTCTGTATAATACTTGAGAGTGGGCTTGTAAGATGACTTACCCTTTGTTGTGGGGATGTGTGCCCCATTTATAGGCTATCATCAAAGTGGAAGGCTTTGCTAGGATCGCGCCAAGTGTAAGGCTCCGGTTGGGCCACCAAGTTATGTTTTAGGCCCATAACCCAATAATGATGCTTAGCCCATGCCACTTTGGGCTTTTAGGGGTAGGTTAGTCATTATTGGAAGAGTTTTAGAGGATGTGATGAGGTGCCGAGATCAGGGGTTGGAGAGATTGGTCAGGACGCATGGTCGGACCGTGTTGGTTGTTGGATGAGGAAGTTCTCCCAAGTGCATGACTCTTCGATTGAACTCGAGTTCGGACCTCTTACTCTCTGGTGCTGTATGCTTAGTTGCTTGTGAGATTGTCATGATGGATCCGGTGATCGTGTCGGAGGCCTTAGGTCGGGAGCGATCTTTCAAGCACCATGTCTCCTTTTTCCAGAGAGGCTCGGACCCAGGTGGGTCGGACATAGTAAGCTTCAGATCCTTAGTTCCTCTTTTATAAGGTGGGTCGGACCATGTTGGAGTGCCTTGGACGGACCGTTGGCTCGGACTAATGTGTCTCGGATCCGTTGGATGACTTAGGACGCCTTAGAATTCGTTCCAAGGGCTCCTATGACGGATTGGACATATTTCCGTATCAACATATGTCCCCCTAGTTTCCAAGTATTTTAGTAGAAGATAGTTGTGGAACTATTGGTTGGGAAACTGTTGAGGAAGGATCCGTCCTTTAGTCCAATCCGCTTCTTTGAGCTGAAAAAAGGTGTAAACCGTACTTCGTGTGGCCATTAACTTAGTCTCTCTCTCGCCCCACCCCCCCTTTTTCTTTTTCATCGTTGTTGCCATCCGAGGGACAGGGTTCGGAGTGCAACAATGTGAGAAAAAAAAAGGGTATTTGTAATCGAGACATAAGTGGAGGCACCGAACATCGGTAACGTATCCTTGATAGATTACGGGTAAAACCGTAGGTGATCGCCCTATCCGAACCAACTCTGTTGTTGAGAGAGGGTCCGAAGGACGATCGCCCGAGTGGACGAGGTTCCACGTGTGGGCAAGTGGTGTTCTTCTGAAAAGACCCCGGGGTGTCCGATGAGAGAATCATCCGAGACCTCCGTGGGGTTCTGCCCGAAAGTGGAGGAGTTGTCGTATGCATCCTACTGTGAGGAAAATTTTTTGTACCAATTCGTCATTTCACTTGGTATAGTTGTACTACGCCGTTGGATGATCTTTGATCGACGATTGAGATTTAACTCCGAAAAATCGCGACGGTTGGAATTCCAGATATGACCCTCTATAAATAGGGGTTTGCCGTCCTCACTTCTTCACTGCTTAGAGAGAGAATTTTCGCGTTTTAGTGCATCCGAAGCAACTACCAGCAATCCGAAGCAAGCGACGAGTGGTTCGAAGCACGTGGTACCGTACAAGGTCAAGTTCCTTTACTCCAACCATCCGAATTCAAGTAAGTTCACTTGTCTCAATTCATGATTAAATAACTTATGCTGTCTTCTATCTGCAAGTTGTCCGGATGCATGTTTAAGATGTGTAGGCTAGTTAGTAATTAACCAATGTGTTGGCTGTGTGGACTAACACCGAATAAACGTCTTCGACTCGAACTAACCCGTCCGGTAGAATGGTATTTTGTCCTAAGTTTGAAAATTTTAATATACATAAGCGGCCTCTCGGTTGCCATCTTAAAGCTTACGAAATTGCTTTCTCCTTTCCCTAGGATGTCCAGAGTGATAGTCGAGAACCGATCCGAAGTGAGGCATCACGATTACGAGCGTCGTCTCTGTCAAGCGACTCGAGGAGGTCGAGATTGTTGATGACGAGGTATTAGAGCTGGAACAATCACCTCGTCCGAGCCAGGAAGAGCCCGAGGTAAGCTCCTTACTTCGGTTAGTTATTCCGGGTTCAGGATCTCCGAAGCGTCAGGATTACCTGCGAGTGTCTAGTGTGCAGGGTGTCGGTGCGGCGCAAGAGACAAGCTCGCGGATTATACGAGCTCGTCGTCCGGTCGTCTTTGGTCAAAATCCGAACTTCGGTGAGATTCAATCCCTAATTTGCAACCTCGATTATAATGTCAGGAGTAATCCTAATCGAGTGTCGTTCGTTCCAGATCCGCAGGAGCCAAATATTGAGGAAGTGCACGATACCTCGGAGGTGCCTCCTGAGTTAGGCATGTTCGAAGAAGGTGAGGAGGATCGTGTACATGTAGCTGTGGCTCTTCGGACCGTCGTAGAATTGGCTTCCACATCCGAGGAAGATGGAACAGAGGAAGATATTGGTAGGGATTACGGCTCGAAAGGGATCTGTTAGTCGGGCGGTCGAGCCACGGATGACGAAGATGAATTACGGAGGGCGAGGAGAGGTGAGGATGTATTCCGGTGAAATTTCCTCGTTCGAGGATGAAGTCACTCACCTGATCCGGAGGCGACCTTCAAAAACACAGTGCATGGCGACGGATAGATCCGTCGCTACAAACCCAGCTATCCGTCGCCCCCTGGAGCTGTGGTGACGGATAATAATCCGTCGTCCAATTCGCGACGGATTATCTTTTTTGACTTTTTTTTTTAAATTGATTAGTGGCGACGGATAGAATCTATCTGTCGCCCTACGTGGCGACGGATAGATCTATCCGTCGTTACATTGCTATTTTTTTGAAAAAAATTAAATCCATATTCGAATTTTTATATTCGTATAAGGATTAATTAATTATCAATTTGTATTAATTATCTGAGATATTGATTTGTATTATATCTGGATTAATTTGTATCTAATTTGTATTATATTTTATATTATTATCTGAATTATCATTATCTGATGGTGGTGGATGGTGGTGCGGTGGGTGTGGTGCGGTGGTGGTGGTGGAGGAGATGGTGGTGGTGGCAGGGTGGTGGTGGCAGTGGTGGTGCGGTGGTGGTGGATGGTTGTGCGGTGGGTGTGGTGCGGTGGTGGTGGGAGGAGGAAAGGTGGTGGTGGTGGAGGAGATGGTGGTGGTGGTGGTGGAGGAGATGGTGGCAGTGGTGGTGCGGTGGTGGTGGATGGTGGTGCGGTGGTGGTGGAGGAGGAGATGGTGGTGGTGGCAGGGTGGTGGTGGTAGTGGTGGTGCGGTGGTGGTGGATGGTGGTGCGGTGATGGTGGGAGGAGGAAAGGTGGTGGTGGTGGAGGAGATGGTGGTGGTGGCAGGGTGGTGATGGAGGAGATGGTGGTGGTGGGAGGAGAAAGGTGGTGGTGGTGGAGATGGTGGTGGAGGAGGAGGAGGAGGAGGAGGAGGAGATGAGAAATGGAGGAGAAGTGGTGGAGGAAAGGATGTGGTGGAGGAGATATATTTTTTTTTTTTAGGCTTTTAGCGACAGATAGATCTAGATCTATCCGTCGCTAACGTTTTTTTTTTTTAAATTATGGTCAACGCTCAGTAGCGACGGATAAAATGATCCGTCGCTCTGTAGCGACGGATAACTATATTTTATATTTACGGTTTAAGAAGAAATCGTAGTTAAAGTTGGTAACAATTGTTCTTAAAGTTTCATTATATAATTTAACTGAACATTTCATATTTGCAGTTTAAGATTAATTCGTAGTCAAAGTTAGAGACAGTTGACTGGAAAAAGTCAAAACTAAAACCTATTTCCATGACAGAGGAAGTAGTATATTATCACTACTAGTAGTGTAGCATCAAAATACTTCCTCAACTATGTATTTGTAGTGTTTGTGAGTACAAATGTATATTATCACTACAAAGATCCATAAATTTGTAATCCATGTCACCCCTTTCTGTCCCGTTACAACAGAATTCTTGTAGTGCGAATTGAACGAGGAAGGTACTCATTTGTCCTTGATCATTCGGGCGAGAAGTGGGCGAGCTCAGGAGGAAATGCAGTGTGTAGAAATCCTTATCCCGGACGAATCTCATGCGTTCTACAATCCGCCTCCGGGATATATGTGTGTCCACGAGATAAGCCTGCATTGCGGATGGCGGCTGCCAGTAGCGTCCGAGTTTCTGGAGATCCTTAGCAGCATGGGGTTGAGTCCTCATCAGATAATCCCCAACTCACTCGGAAACCTCATGTGCTTCGGAGTTTTGTGTAGATATAAGGGAATTCCTCTTACGTTTGATAACTTCCGCAAATTGTTTAACATTAGTGTTAGTAATAGAAATACATTCTTTTATACGTTCGTATGCCGACAAGCCTATACGTTTTTTGTCGATCCCCTCTCTTCGTTGGGAATCCATTGGTGGAAGAGATACATTTTTGTCCGGCCGGCTCTGAAACAAGGGCAATCCGAAGCGGATAAGCCAAATTGGCAGTTTGAGAAGAAATTCTTCCGAGGCAAGCTGCCGGACTGGAAGCCGCCGGCTCGGAACGTCCCTTTGTGGATGCAAGCTGCGCATCATAATCAAGAAGAAATACTACTTAGAGGTTTGATATATCGACCTCTGCCGTACTTGGCGATGCATCGAGCCAAGTTTTTGCGATAACATGGAGGATTTGAGTAGGCACTCTCTTCTTCAGCACTGAGCTGATTGTCCGAGTCGATTGCTTACTTGTCTAGTTTGTAGCTAAAATTGTAAGCTTTTGTGTTTCTTGCATCTTACTGTGATTCGGATCTTGCAGCTTTTTGGTTCGAATATACCATGTCGACCATGCGTGAGCTGAAGCGTAAGCAAAATGCCGCCCAACGAAGGGAGATGGAAGAGGGGTCTCGGACCCAGATCATCAAAACCTCCACTGTGCTTCCGATGGAAGAGCCGAGGAATGCTGCCACCTTCCGAGTGGAGGAGTCTCGGAGGGCTGCTGCGGGCGAGGAAGCCCAAACTATCCCTACTCCGGACAAGGTCAAGGTGGTTGGTTCCAAAGGCTCAAAGAAGCCTCCGAGATCTGTGTCTCGAGATCCTCCTGTCAGTGGCTCGAGCGCGGAGGCCGGTCAAAAGCGTGCCTCCGAAGGTCCAATCCCTCCGGCCAAGAAGGGCAAAGGGAACATAAGTGAAGCGCCCGAGCTGGAGTTGGATGCAGAGGTGGCTCGACTAGCTGCTGCCTCGGAACTGGAGCGGATCGCAGAGTTGACCGCTGCTCATCACAAGGTGAGTTTCTCAACTTTTTTATATGTTGTATCAACGTCCAGTGGTTTGGAGGTATCTAACATTTTTTGTGTCGACTGCTTCTAGCTTACTGCTGCTGTTCAAGCATGCTCCTTGGTGGCGGGTCGGAGGGCCACTTTAGAAGAAGATATGGCCAAGGCTGAGGCCGCTCGGGCAATTGAGACCTCCCGTTTGAACAGTACTTCCGAGCGGCTGAAGAAGGCCCTAGCTGCCAAGAAGGAGGCCGAGTCGGAGACGGCCAAAATGAAAGTGCCATACTATCCTTGGAGACTGATTTGAAAGTTCACAAAGATAGCTTGGACGAGTTTGTTGGCGTCTCCCGGACGTTCAAGGATCTGATGCTGAGTGAGCTCCTAGGGGTTCGGATGAGGGTCGTCCAAGATTTCCCTGCCTCTGATTCCTGCAAGTTCCTGCTCGAGTCCAAGTATGACGAGGCTCGGCAGGACGGGTTTGATCTTGGTGTGGGCGATCTTAGGGGAAGGTTGGATCGAGCAAGCTGTGACTTGGAGGCTGAGGGAGTGTCCGCCTTTAAGGAAGGTGATGGTTCGGACTTCGCGCCAGAGGGCGTCTCGGATGAAGACTTGCTCCAGTGTGAGTTTGTGGAGCTGGTTTGTGATGAGACGGAAGGGAAGAAGTACAATCATGGCGGTCCGTACCTCCCACATTTCGTTCCTCGGGTGCTCATGTCTAGTGTCTTCGTTCCTCTGGAGGATCACTTAGAGCACAACCAGGTGACCTTGCAGGCCCGTTCGTGGTTTCGATCGTGATCTGGATTTGATGCAGCGGTGTCCGGCCTTTCTGAAGGAAGTGCAAGCTCGGAGGGAAAGGAGGATGGCTCAGGGAGCCCATGACCAAAGTCAAGTGCCTCCGGAGAGAGATGTTGGAGGTTCCTCGCGATCTCAGCCTGGATCGTCCGAACGAAGGAGGGAGTGAAGACGGGGTATGCCCCGGATCTTTTGTAATTGTGAGCCTTCGGGCCTGGAAACAATATTGTTTTTTGTTTTGGTAGCTTTTTGTAGAACTTGACAATTTGACTATTTATTTATGTTACCAGTCCGGGCCTACTGGTGGCTCGGAACAATTCTTGTTTCTAAATTGTGGCTTTGCACTTTTGAATATATGCTTGCTCGTCGAATCTCTATATCTGATCAACAACTCGTCAACTCTCATCAATTCGGATAATGGGTCCGAGTCCTTGAAGCCCAAATTGTCCCAAACATTAATTGCTTTTAAGTAAATTTTTCTTTGGTGGCTCGGGTCAGACGAGCGTTGTATCAATCCGAATCATAACTTCCAGCGTAAATAACCTTGATCGAGAGCGGTTGAGCCATGTCTCAGAACTAGCCATCATGACGAAAACATGATTTCAATGTTGTCTAGTATTGATTGAATGACGACTCGATGTCTTTGTCGAATCATGCTAACTGTGAAGTTGAAAAGATGACCAGTAGAAAGGGCGACTTGATACAAGTCGTAGTTGATCCGGAGGTCATCATGGCGGCCTCGAGCTAATACATAAGAACGAGTAATTTGCTCACGATGGTCGGTCGCGTGAATGGATTATTGGGTTGGGCCGATAGTAGCCCAAGCGTCAGGCCCATGTTTGGCCCAAGCCCATTACTGGCGATCGTGGTACACGTGTGAACTTGTGATTGGTCATCCCTTTCTATATATACCCTTGGGTTGTACGGCTTTTCGTCAAAACATTTCTTCCTTTTATAGTAATGGGTGGTTCGGAGTCCGAGTCCGAACGGCTAGCGAGTAGATTACTGCGGCCTTGCACGTGATCTTCTCCCAAGTGTTTTCCGATGTTTCGGAAATCTCCCCGGGTCGGATTACGTTGAGGCTGACAAGGTTAGGTTTCTCGGATACACGTTCCTTTGGATCCTTGAGAATACAGTCCGTACCTATGCTTGATAATCCTTTCCCCGGACCGTCGGGCTAATCTTCTTTCTCCGGGGCTGTGGTTGGTATCCACAGCTTGAGCCCCGGAGGGGTAGATTAGCTTGATGGCTCGTGGAATTGCTTCACCAGTTTCTGAGTCTCTAATATGTCTGAATCATGCCACTCAAGATTACGTGTCAGGGGCAACAAAATTGGTTTGGTAGAAACCCTTCCGATTTCGAGGTCCGGTGAGATTCACGGGATGTTGGAAGGCTTTCTATCAATCTGTTGTGTTTGAGTTGTTTCGTCTTCGGATTAAGAGGCCTTGGATGTATCCTTTCCGGTAAGTTGTTTGGCTCACCCCTAAGGTTTCGCGTCCGGCGGTTTGGTTTTGTTGATAACCGTTCGGTGGAGGCTCTTTGTAGCTACTTCCATTACGCAGAGCGAGTTCCTGACAATGCCGATCTTGTTGGGAGTCGGGTCGTTGGGGTCCTTCAGAGCGACTCGGATCATTCCGATTATCCGGGTTGTTGCCTTCCAAATACTTTAGTAATCAAACAAGTATTCACTGTAGTATCTGGTAGGAGACGATCCGGATTGTCGTGGTGATACTTGCTTGCTCCGGAACTGGCTCTTTTACTTAGAAGTTACAAAGCATTCTGTCTGAATGTTTGGAGTGACCTTGATTATCCCGGTCGGTTGACCCCAGTTGCCAGTTCATCCGAGGCGGACTCCTGAAATCTTTAATAGTGAGCAGTTTGCGAGCTGTGATGGTGAATTTCTTTCTTCGTTCGGAGTATCTTGATTTGGGAGGCCAAGTTTTAGAGATGGAACTTTTTTGTAGAGATATGAAAGGACTAGAATAGGTGTTTGTTTTTGTAAGTTCGATCAGGGCTCTTCGGACCCTTATTTTGTAATTCGGTCCTCACTCTGTTTGAATAAGACATGCTTGTTTTACTGTTGACTTTGTTTTATTATGTTGAGCTCGCTCGGATCGGTGTGTAATTTAGACCCGAAGTGAGCAACTAAAAGACTTGTGGTTCATTCGGATCATGAGGTCCGAAGGACTTTGATCCTGATAAATGTTTTATGAACTCAAAGTTGTATTGACTTGACGGAAATCAAATTACAACTTGGGGGCTTCGAGGCCTTCCCACAAGCACAAAGAACAGTTTTGACAAAAAGGTAGCAGTCGTTGCCACACTACTTTTCTAAGTGTAGAATTTCTGGAGATTCTTGACATTCCAAGTTCTCTTCAAGGCTTGCCTTTGGTCGTCTTCTAGTTCAGAGCTTCCGTTGACTCTGGCTCCAATAACTTTGTATGGTCCTTCCCACTTGGGCTTAAGTTTTCCCACATGGTTCAATATATCAGCTCTTCTGAGGACTAAATCTCCAACTTGTATATCTTTGGGAAAAACACGCTTGTTGTAGGCTCGAGCGGTCATAGCTTGATATCGGAGGATGTTGGCTAGTGCCTTATCTCGTTTGTCTTCTAGGAGCTCAAGGTCGTAGGTCCTGGCTACTTCATTATCAGCTGGGTTGTACTGTTGGATTCTCTGGGTAGCCATCACTATCTCCGAAGGAATGACCGCCTCAGATCCGTAGACAAGGGAAAAGGGGGTCTCCTATGTGGCTGTCCGAGCCATTGTCCTATTAGCCCAAAGGACTGCGTCGAGATCATCTACCCAACTGTCCTGGGAAGTTCTCAACCTTTTCTCCAAGATTTTGACGATGGTCTTGTTGGTGGCTTCCACCTGTCCATTAGCCTGGGGGTGGCCAACGGAAGTGAAGCGTTGTTCTATCTTTAAGGGTAAGCCATTCCTTTAGTCTTGCTCGGAGGCCAGCCCATTATACGATACTAGGATTGGGAAGTTGAAGCGGAAGATGATGTTCTTCGGATGAATATACGAACCACACTTTACGTGATGGTTGATACCGCCTCCGCCTCGACCCACTTAGTGAAGTACTCCACTGCCACGATCAAGAACTTCTTCTGATGTGTTCCACGTGGAAATGGACCAACTATGTCTATGCCCCATTGGTCAAATGGACACGCTATGATTGCCGGAATCATAGGGTTAGTCGGGCGGTGAGGTATGTTGGCATAATCTTGGCGATCTTCACGAGGCGGCGAAGTTAGCGCATCGGCGTCGATAGTAGGCGATAGTATCCTTGTCTTATGATCTTTTTGCCAAGTTCTTCCTCGAATGACTTCCACAACTTCGACGGATTTCTTCCATCAGGTTTTGCTTCTTGTGGATCCAAGCATCTCATGTGGGTGCGGTCTGAGGATTTTTGTAGAGATCTTCTTCCGGGATAAAGTATCATTAGCTCGGCATCGAATCCTCCTTGCTTCTCTAGGATCCAAAGGTAGAGCCCCATCCTTGAGGTAACGGAATATATCAGTCATCCAGTTTCTTTCCGTGTTCAAGAGGAACACATGTTCATTGGGGTTTGCCAAGGAGGAGTCCGTGCGGGTCATTAAGATGACACTTCTCGTGTCTAGAGCTCCTAAGGCGAGCGTGCCTTGAGGCGTCGACTTTTCGTTCCATTCTCTGTGGAATTGTTCAAGAGTGAATTCTTCAAAGTGCTCAACCTCTTTCTTGAGGAGCTCCAAGTATTTGATCATGTTAGGTCCTTTTGTGGTAAAGGACCCGGAGAACTGGGATTGCACGAGTTGTGAATCTGTATAGGCCTTCATTCTTTTCACCTGAAGAGCTCTCGCCATCCGTAAGCCGGTGATGAGTGCTTCATACTCGGCCTCGTTGTTTGTCACCTTGAAATTGAGGGTGATGGCGTACTCTAGCTTGGCTCCTTCAGGACTTTCAAGAAAGATTCCTATTCCTCCCAGCCGTCCAGTAGAGGATCCATCCACTTGTAACGTCCAACACTCCTTGTTTCCTACTTTAGCTTCCGCAGTGGTATCGGGCACTTTCTCATTTTCCTGCTTCTTGTCGGAAGATGCAGGCGTTGAGGTGTTGGGTTCTTCTTCTAGGAGAAACATGTGCCTTACCCTTAGTGAATCATCCATGGGTTACTGATACTTAGTCAAAGGCTGGAAATTATCCCCATGTGTCTCTTCTGCTTCTTCTTTTCCCTTTGAATCTTTGATCTGGATAATCATGACACGATTGGCACTCTCATGCGAACTTTTGGTTTCTCCTTCTGCTTTCTCTGGATAGTCCACCAGGAAGTCGGCCAGAACTTGCGCTTTTTTGGCAGATGGAACTTGATACCCAATATCATATTCACTTAACTCAATAGCCCATTTGAATGAGCGTCTGGTGATCTGGTTTGCCTAAGACATGTTTGAGCGGCTCATTTGTGAGGACCACAATCCGAGAAGACTTGAAGTAAGGCTTTAGTCGCCGTGCAGTGTAAACTAGTGCGAAGGCGAGCTTCTCAATCTTGACATATCTGGCCTCGGAACCTGTCAGGGCTTTGCTTAAATAATAAATTGGTAAATGCTCGTTGCCTTGTATTCGCACCAGTACAGAACTCATTGCCTCGTCGGTAGTGGCCAGATAAAGGTAGAGAGGTTCAGCCTCTATTGGTTTAGACAAGAGGGGTGGTGAGAGGAGGTACTTTTTCAAGTTTTCCAGGGCCTCTTCACATTCCTTTGTCCATTCAAACTTGCTACCTTTCCTTAGAATCCTGAAGAAGGGAAAGTTCTTTTCGGCGGACTTTGAGATGAAATGGCTCAATGCCATTACCTTTCCCAAAAGCTTCTGAACTTCATTGATAGTCTTGGGTTGTGGTAGATCTAGGATTGCCTTTATTTTCTCTGGGTTAGCACTGATGCCTCTTTCTGTGACCATGTAACCAAGGAACTTTCCTCCTTTTACTCCGAAAGTACACTTTTCGGGGTTCAACTTCATTCCGTATTTCCGAAGGATGGAAAAACAATTGTTAAGGTGTTCGATGTGCTCCTCTTCAGTCTTGCTTTTTACAAGCATGTCATCCACATAGACTTCCATGGTTTTACCCAATTCTTCTTTGAACATCTTATTTACTAGCCGTTGGTATGTAGCCCTTGCGTTCTTAAGGCCAAATGGCATGACCTTGAAGCAGTAGACCCCTCCTGCCGCAAAGAAGGGTGTCTTCTTGATGTCTTCCTGAGCCATCCTGATTTGGTAGAAGCCCTGATATGCGTCCATGAAGCTTAGGAGCGCACATCTGCGATGGAATCAACGGTTGGTCTATGTGTGGCAATGGATAAGGATCCTTTGGGCAGAATTTGTTGAGTCTAGTGAAGTCGTTGCACATTCTCCACTTTCCCGGAGCTTTTTCTACGAGGACCACGTTGCAAACCCAATCAGAGTATCTGACTTCTTCGATATGTCCTGCTTTCATCAACTTGTCCACCTCTCCTGCTATAATAGCATCCTCAACTGTCCCAAAGTCTTTCCTTTTTTGCCGGATGTGCTTTACCGTCGGATCCATGTTCAGACGGTGAACTACGATCCTTGGGTCTATCCCCTTGAGATCATCTGTGCTCCAAGAAAAGATGTCGCGATTGTCTCGAAGGCTTGTGATGAGCTTCATCTCTACTTCCGTGCTCATCTCCGTTCCAATCCGAGTTGTTTTTTCCAAATCTCCTTCAATCAACTGAACCTCTTTCAAGGCTTCATGAGGTTCTATCCTAGCCGTTTTGGGGAACTTTTCTCTGAGTGACCCAATACCAATTTCTTCCTTTGGTGGAGTTAGAGTCACGGGAGAGTGGCTTCTAGGACTCCTAGTGACCGAAAGAACGGGTATTGTGGCCCCTCTGGTTGACATGATGTAGCATTCCCAGGCTTCTCTAATGTTGCCCACTTCTTCACCCACGCCATTCGGGGTTGGGAACTTTACCCTGTTGTGCAGGGGAGAAGCAATTGCCCTGAATTGGTTAAGTCCGGGGTGGCCTAAGATTACATTATAGTCGAAGGTGCTATTGACTATCATGAAGAGTATTGTCTTAGTCACCCTTGTCGGAAAGGTGCCCATAGAGACTTGTAGTGGTATACTTCCAATGGGACGTACTACAGATCCTCCAAAACCTACCAACGAAGTGTAAACTCGTCCAAATTGTATTTTCCCCAAGTGCATTTGTTCCACGGTCCTTTTGGATATGACATTGGAAGAACTTCCTGTGTCGACCAGTACTTTGTTGACCTTGTAAGTGGCAATTACCAGAGAAACAACCAAAGGAACATCGGGGTCCTTGAGATCTCCTCCGCCAGACGTTGGTGGGGGGATCTCGCTGTCATCAAAGGTGATGGCGTTTGTGCCTTTCAGGGCTGAAGGAGCATAAGCTCTATCGTTGTTTCTCAAATGTTGCGCGGTCCTTTCCCTGGCATTTCGACTATCTCCCCCAGTTGGTCCTCCTGCAATGGCATTGATAACTCCACTATAGGGGAGGTTTTCCATCTCAACATCATTGTGGTATTCTTGATATCTTCGGGCATGCTGAGGTGGGATCTCTGCTGGTGGCGGTGGTAAAGATCCTGCCGGAAGTTCTGAACCACACTCCTCCCTTATTTGCTCATTCTTCCGATGTCTAGAAGGTTCCTCCTCATATATGGGTTCTTTCAACTTCCCGCTTCTCACCAACCTTTCTATTTCTGTCTTTAACTGGACACAATCCTCAGTTGGATGACCTTTCTGCTTATGAAACCTACAGTAGTCCTTAGAGGATTTGTTCTTTTTGTTGCTTCTGGCGGGCTTTGGCCATTGTATGTCCAAATCCTCCTCAAAGATAGAAGCCAAGATGTCGGATCTCGGTCTGTTGAGGCGAGTATACTCGGCGTATCTTCTTGGTGGAGTTCTTTCTCTGCGGAATTCCCTCTTATCTCTAAATTCTCTTTTTTGTTCGAACTTTCCCTGGCGAGGAGGAGGTTCTTGTCGCACTTGTTCTTTTCCCTTTCTTAACCCTGCTCTTATCGGGATATTCCGTCGGTACTCTTCTCCATACAAGACTCCTTCACAAATATCCTCCAAGTATTTCTCGGTAGTGATTTCTTCATTGGAAAGCTTTCTTCTGAGCTCATCATTATAAGTGTTAGCATACAGGTGTCGGACCCATTCTTTGATGCTATGAGGTTCTACCTGTCGTACTTCGGTGTTGAAGCGGTCGAGAAAGGTTCTGAGGTCCTCATGGTCCTTCTGGATTATTCCTGCCAGGTGCTCAACTGACCTCTTCCTTTTCTTTGCTTTCTCAAATCTTTTTAGGAAAAGGGAAGCAACATCCGCATAAGATTTGATGGAACCGTTAGGTAGTGAGGTCCACCAATCCATTGCTTCCCCAAAGAGTGTCGTGGATAAATTGAGAGCTTTCATGTTATCGTTCAGGCCGTTGCTTTCCATCTTACTCTCGTACCTAGTAAGGTCCCCCACAGGACAAGTAGCTACAAAATAGTGCTCAAGGTTTGGGATAATGCAGTCGGGATGCTTCCTTTCTCTTCTGATTTCGTCGCACAGAGGATTAGGAGTTTTAACAGTCACCTTCTCGTGTGCTTTCACCATCTTGCTCAGGGTGGCAATTTGTGTTTCCAAGGCCTTTTGTTGGAGGTAAATCTGCTTGGATGTTAGCTTTTCACCAGTCCTGGGGTTGATGGCTACATCTGGAGGAAGATCTCCGACTGGAACTATCGGGATGCTTTCCGCCACCTGATCTCTTGGTGCTTGTTGTTGAGCTCCTCGCCGACTGGTTCCCACTTCATCTACTCGTGGCACTTCTGGACTTCGCCCTCGTTGTTCATGAGAAGCAGTGGCTCTTCTGTTGAGAAGGTTCCTTAAATCTTCCGGTTGGGCTTGTTCCCCCAGTCGTTGTTGGATAGGACGGTGCTCATTCCTTGACTAGGCGGGTTCGGCTTGTCTCGGAATTGCCAAAGGTGGAGTGGGTTGAGGAGGCTGGAGGTTGTTTGATCCAAAGCATCCTTGAATAGTGGTGAGTAAGAGGCCGAACTGGTTCTCATTCATCCCGAACTCGCTAGGACGAATGATCTGCCCATTTGGAAGGGTAAAGTTTCTTCCTGGAGGAGGACCATGTGTTCCTGGCGGAGGAACCTGTCCTTCGTCCCCAAGCGCCTGGGTCCTTACTGGTGGGTTAGTGGCCCTTTCCTCACCCGATGAGAGACTAGCAGTATGGCCATCGCTAGGACCATCCATTGCATCTCTTGGAGGAGCTCTTGCTACCCTGTCTCTCCTAGTAAGAGGTCTACCCCTTTGTCGTGGAGCAGCCGTGCCAACTGCAGTAGCGTTAGTTCTTGCGGACCTTCTTGTTCTTGCCATTACTGAAGAGAGCGGAATTTTTTTTTTTTTTTGGAAGATTCCCACAGACGGCGCCAAAATGTTGAGGGTGTAGTTCCCCAACTACTTAGAGATTATTCAACTTCACGGGTAAGGGCCAAGATGAAGAGCTCAAATGCGTCAGTAAGAGCGATGGGTAAGAACCGACTTCCTAGAACTTGGTGAGCACTGCCTGAAGTGACTTGGAGGGGGGGTTAGGACCCGGTTTGCTAAGTGTCAAACCGGTCTGAGACTTTACTCAAGAGAGACTGAAGATCTACTCTGTATAATACTTGAGAGTGGGCTTGTAAGATGACTTACCCTTTGTTGTGGGGATGTGTGCCCTATTTATAGGCTATCATCAAAGTGGAAGGCTTTGCTAGGATCGCGCCAAGTGTAAGGCTCCGGTTGTGCCACCAAGTCATGTTTTAGGCCCATAGCCCAATAATGATGCTTAGCCCATGCCACTTTGGGCTTTTAGGGGTAGTTTAGTCATTATTGGAAGAGTTTTAGAGGATGTGACGAGGTCTGCCGAGATTCGAGGTTCGGAGAGATTTGTCCGGGCGCATGGTGGGACCGTGGATTGTTGGATGAGGAAGTTCTCCCAAGTACGCATGACTCTTAGATTCGGAACTCAAGGTTCGGACCTCTTACTCTCTGGTGCCTGTATGCTTAGTTGCTTGTGAGATTGTCATGATGGACCCGAGTGATCGTCCGTATCGAAGGCCTTAGGTCGGAGACAGTACTGTTCAAGCACCATGTCTCCTTTTCCAGAGAGGCTCGGACCCATTGCTCATGGGTTCAACTAGTTCGAAGATGGCTTTGGACTTTTTGAGCATTGCCCTTTCTCATGTTCTCCATCAATCCCTGCTGAAGGAGAAGCATACTCGAACATACATCAACCGAAAGCGTGAGAAGTGGCATGAGTCCATGGTCGAGGACTACTTGGAGAAATGCATGTACTGCCAAGCAATTCCTCAGGAGATTCAAAATGACTCGTCCATTGTTCTTGATGATGGTCGTGGCGTGTGCATATGATCCATTACTTCTAGCGGTGAGATGCTCTCGGTGAGAGCGACTATTAAACTTGTAGAAATGCTCCGCAGCGATGAGAATGCTTGCATATTGTGTAGCCACTGATGTCGTCGACGAGTACACACGATGTAGTGAGACTTTTGCATTCATTGTTTTACATAAGTTTTGTGATTCCGTTCTTCCAGTTTTTGGTCCAAGATAAATGCGGCGGGCCTATACGATGAAGACATCAAGCAGCTTCTCGCCATCAATACCCGAAGAGGTTTTCCTGGAATGCTTGGCTCCATCAATTGTATGCATTGGAATGGAAGAACTACCCTTTGGCATGGAAAGGTCAGTACCAAGGCAAGAGTGGTTCCCCGACGCTAGTGCTAGAAGTTGTTGCATCACACGACACTTGGATCTGACATTCATTTTTTGGAGTTTCTGGTAAGTTCAATGATCTTAATGCTGTTCGCTGTTCACCAGTATTCGATGATCTACTCAATGGAATTGCGCCTCACGTTGTTAGGAATATCTGTTAGTATTTTGATCACTCATCACATGTTCTTATCTTAGCCATAAAGGTGATTAAGTACTCTTGGTTCACTTGAACATTGTAAAAGAGGAAATCACTGAGTATGATAGTCTAGTAAATCTTGTATTAGGATTATAGGTCTCGAGTGTAATTTTATTTCGGAAGACCATGAAGATCAATCCTAGCAATGGAGCTTATCTGAAGATTAGAAGACTGGAGATTGCACAAGATTTATGAAGATATCAAGGTCTAACTCAGAAAGACTATGTCCTTAATCCTTTCTTAAGTGTATTTACTTACTTTTGAAATATGATTCTGGACATATGACATCATGAGTATGGAGCATGCAAGCCATCCGAAAGGCTCATGTATCCGTTGAAGACTACAGGACAAGAAATAATACAAGTGCATTAATTGCATCGGCAGAAAAGCCGCTGAAGCACAGTTCTCTCTGAGACATGAGACAAGGACTTCTGAGTACTCATTTCAAGATAAGTATGGACTGAATTTGAATTGTGTCTAACGGATATCATTCAACGACTCTCAAATTCATCTATAAATATCACATACTTAGATTACGAAATCTGACATACCTTAGAGCGCTCTATCTTGCAAACTTACCATCAAGCAAAGTATTCTCTCAAGCACTCTACTACCCTTTACGAAAGCTTTACATTTCTTGAAGAATCACTAGTAGTTCTAAGTTGACCTGATCCTTAACAAGAGATTGTTATTCGTGAAAGAGTTGAACTATCAGATATCCTTTCTGAAGCTCATTCTCTAGAACGGACATCAATTACTTGGGTCGATGAAACAAGCGCCATCCTTTGAACAAGTGTATTAAGTAGTCTTGTTCTATTAGGCTCTCTGAAAACATAATGGAAAGTTATCGAGAAGCCTCTCGACAAACCTTATAACCAACACCATCGAGGCATGGAGTAGAGGAAGTACTTGATTTGGGAAATCGAGGAATAACTCAAGCTATCTGAGTAGAGGAAGTACTTAGCTCTAGGGTTGGGGAATAACAGAGAACATTTGGTTGGGAACCATTTGTTTAGGAATCTTAGAATAGGATTATTGTAAGGTGAACTCGATTATACATTCTAGTGAATTCTAGGTCTCGAGAAAGGCCGAAGTGGATTAGTTGGAGGATGGCGCCACCTCCGGATACCACTATACTTGTTGTGTCATTTACCTTTACGTATTTACATTTCGAAAGCACACACACATACTTATTGTTTACGCACTTACCTATCTTGAAGTCTTCCTTTTCTGAATTTAAGTATCGAAACCCCGATTTCGAAGCTGTTTATCGACAAAAGTTTTAAAGACTATTCACCCCCTAGTCTATTACTTTGCCGTTATCTGGACCAACACACGTTTTGTCATAATTCGCAACCCAGCATTGGCCCATACCATACCATTGCTTTGTAAGATTATGAATACATGTATTTTTCTACATAACATGATCGTTGAGTATGAAAGACATACTTATATCAACGCCAAAACGTACGAGAAGTATGTCAAAGAATTCAACAAAGATACTCTACTTGAAGTCGAAGATGATATGTTTTGAAAGTGCAGACTTTAGCTAAGTATTGGTGCAATATTAACCTGACTTAATTAGTATTGTGACAATATGTTTGTATGTTGGACTTTCTATTTATGGATTTTGCATTACTTCACTTTGATATAGTTTCACGATTTTGGTTTAGTCATAGCAGGTTTAACAGGTTCAAATATCTTATGGAGAAGAACTCTTGGAGTTTGCATACTAGAAGATATTGAAGAAGGAAATGAATTAGAATCCTACTCGAAGAAGGATTCTATTTAAAGAAGGAATTCTATTCAAAGAAGGACTCGACTTCTATTCAAAGAAGGACTCGACTTCTATTTAAAGAAGGATTCTGGATGGTAGAAGATATCGAAGAAGGATAGGAATAAGGATTCTAATCGAAGAAGTTTTCTACTTATCGAAGAATACTTGTATTCCTACAAGGTTTCTCAATGCATGGAAGACTGAGAAGAACTAAGAGAAGAACATGGTGATCGACATGATCAAGATCTTCAATGTACAAAGGACTCCAGATTGATTTGGTTAAGGAGTTTGAGTTGCATGATAAGTTCGAGTTTGATTAGGACAGGAAACCTGTGCAAATTAGGTTTCGGGGAGTTGCTATTCTCTTGGACTATATAAGTTGGAGTTGGAGTATATCATTAATAATTTGTAAAGATATGGAGAGCTTAAGAGAAGAACGTTAAGAAGAGTTTTGAAGCTACAAGATCTAAGTTTATCGAAGAGATAATTTAGGAGATTTTGTAAGAGAATCTTCTAAAGAGATAATACCTAGATTTCTTGATATCTAAATGATGCAATCTAATGTAGATGGAGTTCTGGATGCTTTGGGTGCGTGGACACACTATATATACAGTCTGAAGTTCATCAAAACGAAGATGTGAGAATCGAGCAGAACGTCAGTATTATCACAACATCTCACGTTATTGTTCTAGACAAGCTTTTTACGCTTATATACTTATTCTCTAGTAGCTTGTATAGAATCTCTTTTACTAAGCTTTTATTTAGTAATCTCTTTCTTTTGATGTAAGAGATCTAGCGTCGAATTGGTGGTCCGATTCAAGTTGCTTAATGTTTTGATATTCTAGATCATAGGATTATTGTCTAGATATCTTTGTATAAATCTATTATATTTTATAGTGGATATTTCGCCTGTGGCTCGGCAGATTATTTATAATCCGCTAGAAATTATTTAATTTGTGTCTTGTTTCTTTACATTCTGCTGTTTAGACTCTAAGATAGTTTTCAGATATTGGTTTTGAGTATTGCTACAATGCATGTTTACAATATATGTATTTTGCACTAAGTCCCGATCCGTGCACTTACATGTTTGATAACATTCGATTCACACATTGACCATCGGTGATGAACTCCATAGAAGGATACATGGCGAACAAAACACAAATGCACAATAAGCTCACTCACTTTGCTCTGCAGAAGGATTTGATCGAACACATTTATAGGAAAACCTTCTGAATTATATTGTAATTGTAGTTGTTTTTCGACTTTCTGTTGTATTCGTACTTTCTGTTGTTTGAATTTGCTATTCGATTTAAATAAAAGCATCATTTTCTATTCCAAATCTTCATTACAATTCAATATTCTAACTAATATAACTATTATAATTTTTTTTTAAATAGCCACGGCCGCTCCCACGACCTCTCCCACAGTGGGCGACCATCGGTCGTGGACGAAGTCGCCCGACAACTCGACCAAAACCAGGTCGCTCACAGTGGACGGTCTTAGTTGGAGTAACTAAAAAAATGAATAATGGATGATCCAGCTGTATATTTGCAAATTATGAAAGAATGAATAATGAATTATGCATCTACAGACCTTGAATTCAAATCAATGAATTATGAATGATATATCTACAACTAATTGATATGTTATACTAGCTCTCTCCTTGTCAGTAGTATATAAAACTATGACTCTAATCCACTATATAGTAGTACTACTACACTACTACTGCACCCTACACAAATTAAAGCCTAGCTCTTCAAACAAAATAAGCACTAGTTATATTCGTATATATCTAGTACTAAAACAGATTCAAGAAAAACCAAATGATGGCCAGTTTTTTAATACTATCATTCATGATCACTTTGATTATCTTTTTTGGCACTGAAAATTTGATTGTTTAATCCAAAGTTGTGTTCCGACTGATACATATAGACACTGTCTTTACCCCCATTTCACCCTTATAAATAAAAGCATAAATTAAATCTCACAAACGGTGCTAGTGCTGGTGAACGAATTTTCATGTCACTAGTCCAAGACTACAAATGTTTATGATAGTTGATTTGCATTGGTGTGTTGTATTAGTCCACAACTCTGTACAGCCTGACTATATTTATTTAATTTAACATGCAACCATACCGGACACTAACTAATTAAATCCTTTAATAGTTTCCGCATGACATAACTATCTTCTTGTATCTTAGACCGCCCACTGTGGGGCGATCGTTGGAGAGAGTCGCGGAGCGGTCCGACCCACTATAGGCGGACCGCTCCCTCGCGACTTTAGCAGGTGCTGTTTGTGTGGCCCACCCCAAATGGCTATGTCACCAGCCATGAGGCTGGTGATAAGGACCGGACAATTTAAAATGTATTTTCTTATTTTTTTTTAATTTTAAATTTTAAAAATAAAAAAAAAAACATACCAAAGGACATATTTTTTCGAGTTCTATAAATAGAGACCAATGTTGATATGTTTCTTCACACCTCAAATTTCACCCTTCTTCCTCTCTTTTAAACTCATCAAAACACTCTAATTAACCTTTGCCACTCTTATTTGCCAACGAAAAATGTCTTCTTCACATCACGTAGATGCTTTATTTCACGGATATTAGGATCCGACTCACGAATTGAAGGCAATGCTTTCCATCCATGGGTTCAACTAGTTCGGAGATGGCTTTGGACTTTTTGACCATTGCCCTTTCTCATGTTCTCCATCAATCCCCGCCGAAGGAGAAGCATACTCGAACATATATCAACCGAAAGCGTGAGATTCAGAATTAACCTCGAAAAGGTAGAAAATGTCTTAAGGCCTGTTTGTTTGTGACATAATTGATTGTGGCTTAAAAGCTGGTCAAAGTAAATATAGCTTTTTGGACCCGAATGTAATTGTTACACTAACGGGTACCTAGATGAGACTTGTGTATCTAAGCGGGGTATATGTAAATAATAACTAAACTGCATATCTTCAGCCTTCAATCTAAAATATAGCGGTTGATCTTTTTTTTAGTTTGGTTTAGTTTCACTAGGTTTTTTTTTTTATAATTCACGGTTAAAATTGGTCTATGAATATAATAATATTTTTCTCGTGTTGGGCTATATGGACGTCTGAGAAAGTAGGCCCACGTAAAGCCCAAAACTTAGGAGCTAATACTTGGCCCATTAATCTTTCAACAAAGAACATCTGCACTTCTACACTACACCAGAGTTTTACCTGCTAGAGTAGAACTAACCACGATTCTCTTGCAAGTTCCGGCATTTGATTGTGGCTTAAGCCATGTCTATCTAAAAATTTATTAATTTCAATCCAATTTTTTTAATTGTTTTTATATATTATAAATAAATTCAGTTCAGTTTTATTCAATTAAGATAGTTCAGTTCAGATGAAGAGAACAAAACCTTACTTACTATCTGTCTATCTATATATTATATAGCCTTGGCTGCAAAAAGGAGAGACATACATGTGCAAAATCATGTGGCGTATCTCTTTGAATTTCATGTAATTTTATTACAAAATTAAATCAAAAGAAAATAGTAATTTAGAAGTTTAATATATATTTTGGTATATTAGCGTATCATAGTTTTATTAAATCACATATAACTTTATCTGTAAAACTCCGAAAAATATTTTGAACATATATTTGGATTCACCACGACAAGACGAATCCATAGACACCAATCTTATATATTATTATTAATTAAATAAATTATTTATATATTAAAATAAAAAATCAAATTGTTAAATGAGATCTATTGGTTGTGTAAATTCTAAAATTGGAAAATAAGTCATGGAACATTTTATTCTTTAGAGTGCAATGCACCTTATAACTTCCACTATTTATATTTTTAGTATATTCACTACATATATAGTTTTTATTAAATCATATAATTTTATCTGAAACTTGAAAAATATTTTGAACATGTATTTGGATTCATCATGAAATGAATCCATAGACACCAATTATAAGATATAAATTGAAAAAAAAAGTGTTGAATATTTGAATAGCATAAAATAGAAAAAAGTGTTGAATATTTGAAATTATAGGAGAAGGCTAAAAGAAAAGTTAAAATAGAAAAAATTATTATACAATTAAATAAAATTTGATAATCTTTGACTTTTTGGGTTTGTTGTAATTAGTTTCAAACTACATTATAATTTTGGAATCATTTGTAATTGTTTGAAATGTGAGTACTAATCTAAACAAAAGACCATTTAGCGAGAATTCGATTTTGAAAAATCGATATGGTTAAGTAAGAGATAATTTCAATTTAGGAACTCGATTAGTAAGCGAACTTTATGAATGGGATAATCAAACTTGGTAACTCGACTCGAAAGTAAAATTGACTTTATGAATGAGATAATTGAGCGTTAGAACTCAATTAATTCCAAGGTCGAACAAACTATAAGAATGAGATAATTACAACTTGGAAACTCTATTAGGATAATAAACCATATTATATGGGAAAAATACTCTAATGAAGGAATGATTCAAACACAGAACTTAATTGAAAGTAAACTCGACTAAAAAAATGAGATAATTCTAACTAGGAAATCAATTAGGTATGACAAATCAACTATAACAACGAGATAAAAAATTTTGAAAACTTATAAGTTCGAGCAGTAGCTCAAATTTTAGAATTAGATTGTTCCTACATGGAAGCTCAGCGTGAAAGCAAACAAAATTCTAAGAATGGGATCATTGCAATTTGAAAACTCGATTTGAAGTTAAAAGCAAGTAAAAAAGGGATAAATCGACTTGAGAACTCTATTTGAATAGTAAACCACACTATATGATAAAATTATTGGAAGAAATACATAAATTCCTCAAGAACTCAATTCAAAGAGTAAATTCAAATGGTAAACACACTTTAACAATGAGATAATTTTAACTTGGAAATTCAATTCAAATGTTAATCTCAACTTTAAGAATGAAGTAATTCTTAATTGAGAACTCCATTTGAAGGGCAAAACAAGCTGTAAGAATAATATAATTCAACTTGGAAACTCGAATGCAAGAATGATCCATGCTATTTGAAAATAATCTAACAATGAGATAATTCGAATTAGGAATTTTGTTCAAACGGTAGAAATATTCTACAATTGAAATCATTCAAACGTAAAACTATATTAGAAACGTAACACTTTATGTGGTAAAATACTCTAAGAATATGATAATTTCGTTTGAAAACTTAAGTCGAGGGGTAAACAAACTCTAAGATTGTTATAATTAAAATTTGGGGACTACATTCGAAGACCAAACCATGCTATATGAAGAACTTATTCAAAGAAAGGGTACTTCCAACTTATGTACTCAATGATTGGTATTGACTTGGGAACTCTAATGCGAGGATGAACCGTACTATTTGAAAATAATCTAATAATGAGATAATTCGAATTAGGAATTTTTTCAAGCAGTAAAAATATTCTGATTGAAATCATTTTAACGTAAAACTATATTAGAAACGTAAGCCACTTTATGTGGTAAAATACTCTAAGAATATGATAATTTCATTTGAGAACTCAAGTAGAGGGGTAAACAAACTCTAAGATTGTTATCATTACAATTTGGGGACTACATTCGATGACTAAACCATGCTATATGAAGAACTTATTTAAAGAAAGAGTACTTCCAACTTATGGACTCGACTCAATTGGTAGTATATATAAACTCGACTATAAAAATGTGGTCGATCTAACTTGAAAACTCAAATTGACGAGCAAACCAACTACAAAAATATGATAATTATAACTTGGAGACTATATTTAAAGGTAAATCTCATTATTTGGAATAGTTAGTTGCACATTTGGAACTCAGACCAACTCTAATAATGAGGTAATTACAACTTTAGGACTTTATTGAAAGGGTAAACCACAATGTATGGAAATATTCTCTAAGAATGAGGTACGTAATTTGAACTTGACAACTAAATTCGATGTATAAACTGTTAGATATTTTGTTAGAAATATCTGTTTAGATTTTGATCAGCAACATGATGACTTATCTTAGTCTCAGAAAGGTGATTAGTACTCTTGGTTCACTTGAACATTGTAAAAGAGGAAACCCACTAAGTATGATAGTCTAGCTAATCTTGTATAGGATGTAGGTCTCAAAATGTAATTTTTATTTTATGAAGAGAAGACCAAGAAGAAGACATCCAAGCAGAAAGCTCAACGACATTGAAGACTTGAAGAAAATTGCACAAGATTGTTGAATCTGTTGTTCAGATATCTTAGCGGATATCTTAAAGACACGAATAGTTTCAAACAAAGCGTGTCACAAGAGATATCGAGAAATAAGATACATATCACGAAAACAAGGAAAGTGTCCACGGATATCTATTCTCGAGATACCTTGAGCTTTAACCACGTTTACGAAAAGAAACATATATATTGCAAACAAAGTTGTTTCAATAAATACAAGTGGTATCACGAAGAATGAAGATAAGGGCGTCTGAAAGAATCGGATAACACTAGTCTACGATACAAAGCATAGTTCCGTTGACACTCTGAGGACAAAAGTATAGTCTGATGCATTTAATGCAGACGAGATATGCGAATAAAAGCAGCGGCAACCGAAGAAGACAAAACACCTCTGATCTATACACGATATCGATAATGTGGATACTATTCAAGCGGCACTCAAATTCATCTATAAATATCAACACTTAGGCGACTTGAGAGGACACCTGAACACCTTGAGCGCATACAAACCTTTGAGCGTCTTACTCTCTCAAAGCGACTTACTTACTCACAAAGCTTTACATTGCGACCAAAGCTTTTGATCTTGAGTAAACTCTTGAAGTTCTAAGTGTCACGATCCTAAACAAGCAAAGCTATCGTGAAGGAGTTGAATCAAAGATCAACTATAAATTCATTCTCTTGAGCAGATATCATAAGACTTAGGTCGATAAAATCGAACAAGATACCATCTGTTGTAAAGTGTATTAAGTAACAGTTCCGAGCTATCGATTAAGCGAAAAGTTATTAAGGCGCTCATCGACAACTCGAACCAAAACGACACCATAAGCTGGCGTAGATGCGAAGTACTTAGTTTGAAAAATCGGGGAATAACTCGAGGTTATCGAATTATAGGAAGTACTTGATTTGGGAAACTAAGGAATAACTCAAGGTTATTGAGTATAGGAAGTACTTAGCTTGGGAAGCTGGAATAACTCGAAAGGTTTACGAGTATAGGAAGTACTTGGTTGTGAAAGCGAGAACAACTCGGGGGACATTTGGTTGGGAACGATTGTTAAGAATCTTAGAATAGGATTATTGTAAGGAAATCTCAATTATCATTCTAGTGAATTCTAGGTCTCGATAGACGAAGTGGATTAGTTGGAGGATTATGCCACCTCCGGATACCACTATACTTGCTCATCATTTACCTTTACGTATTTATACTTGACCACACACACACTTATTAGCTGTTTACGCACTTATCTTTATTAAGTCTTCCTTTTCGATTCTAAGTATCGGATATCTTTTGAATATCGAGAAATAGTTATTATCGACAAAAGTTTTAAAAGACTATTCACCCCCCTCTAGTCTTTTACTTTGCCGTTATCTGGACCAACAAGTGGTATCGAGCGGGAGGTTCCTGACCGATACCTTTGAACCTAGATCCCAGATAGGTGAAGGAACTTTGTCAATTTTGAGGACTATTTAATTTGTGTGTTAAGTGTGCGGTATGTCTCGAGTGATGCACCCGTTCTCAAACCCGGAGAACTACGAAATGGAAAAATAACATGATGCTCCACCTTGAAGCCATAAGTGGCGAGATGATCGAAGTAATAAAGAATGGTCGATAGTCATTCAACAACTTAAGCAAGTCATGGAGGTTTGAGTGGAAGAGCAGAGATCAAGCGAAGGATCTTCACAAGCAGATCGTCGACTAGTGGAAGATCTCTGGTCGAGTTATTCTACGAACAAAGCAGGAGAACTCTGGACATCGAAGATGCCAAGAGGAATCGTCTGGCCAGTCAAGCTCGTAACATCATCATCGGATCGACACGAGCACATACGATTAAGCGTAGGGTGCTAAAATGGTGAAAGTTACAGTGGCTGATTGAAGAAATTTGTGCGGGCAGAAAACCGAGGAAAACAAGTTGAAGTTCTAAAGTTGAAATTTCAAAATTTCAAACAAGGTCCCCAGAAACTACTGGAAGAACTTGATTTCGGTTTACCACTCTCATGAGTGATATGGCGACACTTAGGAAAGCAATTGATACTCTCGATGCGAGAAGATTAAGACTATTGTCGAAGTCTTAACCTCGGTGGGAGCATACTAAATTCTTTTATTTTAACGGTATGCGAATATCACTCGATGGAACTTTCTCTCATCTTACTCTTGTTGACTATGAACTGACACTCGGAGAGAACAAACAATGAGCAGGATTTGCGAATGTTGCTCTAGTTACTCGAGGAACTTACGAAAGAAGAAAAGCAAGGAGGAGGCGAGGATGCTCTTGCTGCAAAGAAAATGAGTAAATTTGTCGAGAAATTGAGAGAAGAAAAGCGAAGAAATGAAAAAGCATCTAGGCTCAAACTATCACCGATACAAAAATATGCAAAGCTCATTTGAACAAACCCATTTCGAAAGCATCATGTCTTGAGGAAGCGAAATTGGAAGCGATATCTGTTTCTATTATTGAAACACAGCCACTTCAAGAAGGATTGTCACCCTCGACAAACTAAGGGCGGTGACAAGAAAGATAGAAGAATCTTGAGAAGAAGCGAAAGCTTTGTTAGCGAAGAAAGAAAATCCAAATTCAACTGGATGCTCTAGACGTTGAGATAGATTCTGAAGATGACAATTCAGATGATTCAACCCTACCATCATCAGAATTATGTGGAGTTACTCATGATATAATCGACTTCGGCCTCAAGAAGAATGAAATGTGTGGAGTTCTTTGAAATTAGTGGACGGACATCTCAACATAGAAAAGCATCTTATGGTGATGAGGTAACACATACTTCTTGCTACACTTATGAAAGTGATGAAGAGGAAATAAAAATCTAGAAAATCTCGGAAAGAACTTGACATCTATGAAAGTGAATTTCTAATGATCAGAGCTAAATGAAAACCTTGAAGAAGAAAAGAATTCTCTTGAAAAGGAAAATTCTCAATTAGTTAAAGAATCTGAGAGAAAGGATGCTGAAAATGCATCTCTCAAAGCTCAGATATCTGAGACTGAAAAGTCACATGAAGAAGCAATGGCAGAGTTATGAAAGAATTATGAAAATCTTCTTTCTAAAAACAAGGAACTCAAGAAGAAAGAACTATCTTTTCAATCTTATGCCAAAGCTAGTGACACACTTACTAAAGTACAATCTTACTTAAGAGATCCTTCATAAAAGAAAGGAATTGGGCTGAATACACAGACAGATTGTTCTATCACTCTGAATAAGAGTAAGGAGAAAAGAACATTTGTAAGTACTCAGCAAGACGGTTCCCATGCAATCTATAGTATCGGTGAAAAGACAAAGATTGTTGACAAAGGAAAGCGATTCGACTAAACCTTTGTGGGAAAAACAAGTCAAAAACAAAAGCTGTTAGATGCGTCTACGAAAAGAAACACAACGAAAAGTGTAAACACCACGATGCTATGTCTCTCAAAAGGTAGAATTGCGAGGCGGCAAATTCTCCCATGTCACTTTTACGGAAAGAAATTGGATCGACGAGAGACTAGCAAAGGCTGGGAAAAGATCTCGAGATAACTTCAAGTGCTCGAAGCGGTATTGGCTACAAAGGCATCGGAAAACAACTTGCTCATGAGTACAAGCGGGCGAAGCGATGGTGAAAGCTAGAATTCAAAGCAATTATCATAAGTGGAAGTTAAATCAAGCCTTTGAAAATCTGAATGCAGGGCTAGAAGAAATCGGCAAGGAAGGCTAAGTTCTTTGAAAAGCAAACTCGAAACTGACAGTGTCTGAAAGCATCATATGGAGCACTAGGAACACCGAGGAAGAAAATAATTCTTACTAATGATAACATTCATTCGAAGAATTCCTCCTTACGTTCTGTCGTCAAAAGCTTATTTCAAAGAAATTCATTCAAAATGGATTCCTCTTTGGAAGAACTTTTGATTACGGCAGTTCCATCAAAGATATAAGAACCTAATCTCTGTTTCTGTTATGCGAGAATGCTTCTGGACTAAAGCACAATGGCTATTTGATAGTGGATCACGGAAAGCACATGGCGGAGAATAAGCAAATCTGGTTGATTACAAAGCTTGCAACACGGGACCATATATCAGATTTCTTGGAGAGAATTAAATCCCTCTCTGGGATTTAGCGTCAAATTAGAACTTTAACAATCAGCGTATTACATGTTAAGGATTTGAAATATAATCTATTTAGCATGAGCCGGTTTGCGAACAAGGGTTTTACTATAAATTTCAAAGCTAAATCATGCAAACTAATTGACAATGAGTCAAGCGAACAGTCTTAGTTGGTGGTGAAGCGGTCTTTATGTTGCCGATTGGGCATCTGCCTGTTGAAGAATGTCTCATGGTGAGTCAATCTGGTCACCGCGGAAACCTTTGGTTATGGCCTGAAAGAATGAGTCACTTGAACTTCAAAACTACTGAATAGACTTGCGAAAGAGTTAGTGGTTGGTCTTCCAGAACATCTTTCGAGAAAGGATGGTATACATTACTTTTGCGGATGGGGAAACAATCTAAGATCTCTTTCAAGTCAAATCGAGACACTCTAGTGTTAGACCACTGCAACTTTACACATGGATCTATTTGAATCATCGTAAAATGATGCGAGTTGGAGATACCAAACTTCTTTGAAAAAGCTTGAAGTCATGAAAAATGACAAGGTATACGCAATCGAGCAGACCATAGTCTTGAGTTTGTCGACCCGATACATAAAGGAATTTTACTGCAAGGTACTGACACCAACTTTCCTCTGTAAGAACACCTCAACAAAATGGTGTTGCGAGAAAGAAAAAGCAGAACCACTTAAAGAAAGCTGCAAGGACAATGCTAGCGACCTTTGAAATAAGTGAAATTTATTGGGTTGAAGCTATAAACCACTTGCTACACTCGAGCAGATGTTTGATAAACAAACACCATGACGGGACCCCCTGAAATCTTGGTTGGTAGACCCCTAATATCAAACATCGAGAGTATTTGGTTGTAGATGTTTTGTTCTAAACAATGGGAAAGATTATAAAGAACATTTCAACCAAAGGCGAGATGAAGGTGTTTTTCTTGGCTATTCCACAAGCAAAAAGCTTACGAGTTTACAAAAAGAACAAAGAAAATTGAAGAATCGGTTCATGTTGTATTCTATGAAAGTAAGAAAACACCTCCTATTGATGAACTCTCGAAGGTTCAAAGAACTATTCTTGAGGATTCTAAAGAAGAATCCTCGAGAAAGGAAAAACATCATTATGGAAAGTGAGGATGACTACGGCGTGAAAAGCTTGAAAAGCCTAGTAACAACAAGATGACTCACGAGACATGATGAGGAATTTCCTATGAGTTTTCGAAATGGAGCAGTTCTTGAGAACCTTCATCATGAAGAGGTATCGAAAATAAGAATCTTTGAAATGCATGTCTCGGATATCTCTAACTTTGAAAAATGTCGATATCCATGACATTTCCCATATGTATGGATATAGAGATCTTGAAAAAGTATCAAATCAAAATCTTAGTGATTCACATTCGGATCACTTGGATATTGATCCTACTAGCACTAAACCTATGATGAGATGGATCGAAGATCATCCTACAAAGGATATAATTGGACGATTAATCGAGGTGTTAGGACTAGGAAGCGATAGTGAAAATGCTAACTCTCTCTTTGGATGTTTCATCTCGAATATTGAACTAAAAATATAGAAGAAGCATTAGGAGACCAAACTGGATCTACGCAATGCAAGAAGAGTTGGATCAATTTGAGAGAAACAAAGTCTGAAACTAGTTCCATTTATAGAAGGAATATACGTGATTGGAACTAAATGGGTTTTCGAAACAAGATGAATGAATCTGGTGAAATAACGAAACAAAGCAAGATTGGTTGCGAGAATTTACTCGGGCTGAAGGCTTAGATTTTGTGAGTCATATGCAGTTGCAGATTGGATGCAATAAGACTCTTTCTAGCCTTCTGACTCATAAAGATTTCAAAGTTTATCAGATGGATGTCAAAAGTGCATTCTTAAACGGTGAACTTGCAGAAGAAGTTTATGTTGAGCAACCACCTGGCTTTGAAGTTTCCTCAGAAAGTAGAATGGTCTATAAATTACAGAAAGCTCTGTATGGACTGAAACAGGCTCCAAGAGCATGGTATGACACTTTGGCGAATACCTACGGAAAGTGGTTTCACGAAAGGTGAAGTTGATAAAACTTTATTTACCTTAAATCATGATGGGAAACTACTCTTAGTTCAAGTATATATTGATGACATCATATTTGGATCTAAGGACAAGCAACTTTGTAATGACTTTGCAAATCTCATGAAAAGCAAGTTTGAGATGAGCATGATGGGAGAAATGAATTATTTCCTAGGATTGCAAGTCAAGCAACTCAATGATGGAATATTCATTAGTCAAACAAAGTATGCAAAAGATATGCTCACAAAATTCAATCTTAAGCCTTCTGAAAAGAATGCTAAGATACCTATGAGCATTGGAACCAAAATGACCTATACTAAATCAGACAAGAGTGTTGAAGAACATAAGTATAGGAAATTGATAGGTTCACTACTTTACCTCACTGCAAGTAGACCTGATATTCAATATGCCGTTGGAGTATGTGCTAGATTTCAGACAAATCTAATGCAAACACACTACAACATTGCTATGAAAATATTAAGGTATGTAAAAGTGCGATAGATGTAGGATTGTGGTATCCTAAAGAAAGTGGATTGAGTTTATTTGGGTACTCGAATGATTATCTTTGGATCATTGCTTGATAGGAAAAGCACCTCGAGAACTTATGGGTTTCTAGGTACTAGACTTATCTCATGGTTTAGCAAGAAGCAAAACTCAATTGCAACTTCTACCACAGGAAATTTGAATATATTGCTTTGGTTGTTGTGCAACACAAATTACGTGGATACAACAACAACTTAAAGACTATGGACTCGATGAAGAAAACTCCCATTTTACGTGACAACACAAGTGCTATTGCGATTACACGAGAATCCTAAATTTCATGCGAACAAAGCACATTGATGTAGACATCACTTCATCGAGACCATGTTGAAAAAGCGATATAGAGATACTTAAGATTGTACGAAGACCGACTTGCGGATATCTTCACTAAGCCACTACAAGAAAGTAGATTCTTAGCCTTAAGACATAGTCTTGGACTAATGGAACTACCAATGAAGAAAGAGTTCGAATTATCTGGAGCAGGCAACCGGAGAAGAGGTATCTGGGCAGGTATCCGAAAAGAAAGAGAAATGGAGCAGGTATCCGAGTCGAAAGGATAAAGAGCGAAAAGATGGCTTAAGATCTACGAGGCGGAACTCATATATCTGAATCACTCTATAAGCAGGGAACACAAAAGAGAATAGTATAACTATCTGCGATCAACTACTCTCTTGAAACTTCGCATTATTTCTATCTTGATGAAAAACTTGGAAAAATCCTAAAGTATAAAACAGATTCGGATCTGAGCGTGTCCTTGCTCATACTGATTGTGATTCGGATAGCAAATCGCCAAAACTCATTAAATGGGCACAATTACACTTCTTGATTGTGATCATTCTTGAAAAACAATGGTGACCCTCGATGAAGTTAAGCGATTGATCATGCGGTGGAAATTAATTCCACGATAAATAGTGGGTATTGAAATTCGGACATGGCCACTAAGCATTTAATGCGAACTAGATTTTGCTCACGCTTTGTTTGCAAATCACGGAATCGTACACACAAAATCAATTTGTATGTATTTATGCATTGGGATTCAAGCGCTATATATATATAGGATTTTGGCAAATGAAATCACTTTTGCCTAATCCAAAATTCATCTTACAAAAATAGCAAATTCTCTCTTGATTCTCTGCAAACCCTCTACAATCTACGCAAATCAAGATTAAGTTTTTATGAAAAGAATCCAATCAAATCTCTTTCAAACACCAATTTCAAATCCTACACTATATAAAGAGATGGCCTCCGAGAACACTTCAACACGAAATCCCGATCCTCCATGATGCTGAAAAGCAAGCACGAGTTGGTTATTATTAACAATCATTGGTAGGAGTTTTAATCGACCATTGGACTTCAAGTCACGAATGATTTGGGGTGGTGCCATGATTGAGAATACCTCCTTGCTGCAATAGAAAACCAAAGCTGAAAATTGATTCTTGACATGCTTGAAAAGGCACAAATCGAGGGTTTTCTATCGCTGCAAGTGGAATTTCATCACTCGATGTGTTGGAATTTTACAACAACTCAGGATTATTTCTGTGTTTACGAAAACCTTTGAAATAGTGTCTATCAAAACCTCGATCCAGTAAAGGAAATCATACGGACTTAACAACTTTCGTAAGTTGTTTGAGGTTCAAAATCTTGGAAAGGATTTTGAAATAAACACCAAGGATGATGAACTCCTTGAAGGTGTTAAAGAACTTTCACGATGGCGTGTGTGATCTTGAAAATCGAGATACACCTTTGAGTTCAAGCTTCGACATCCGAACCGGACATCTGTTGGTTCACTAGGATGTACTAGCTTGCATTCTTCAGATTCTTTGATGGTCTACAAGGAGGTGTCTTGACGGATAAGCCGAACGATGGATCATAATGTTCTTTGAATCGACAAGACAAAATTTGGAAAACCTTTTAAGCTGGGGAAAATCGCCTTCATGAAATTAGTGAAGAAGATTGAGCTTGAGCCTAAGATTGTCAAAGGACTAGGAGCGAAAGGCCACGATGGGTTATAGTGCGAAGATATGCTACTTCTTTGGAAAAGCTTGGCATTGAGCTCGGAGGCAATTTGAAATAGCCAGATTTACTCTACAAATATGAGTATACAAATCGATGAAAAAGGTTCTTGGGTCTCGGAAAGGTCCTAAGCGAAAATCTGAAAAGATATCACGAAGAAAGGTTGCGAACAAGAAGCCAGAACTTGAAAGAAGTCTGGCGGCAAATCGGAAGACACACCAAAGAGGTTGTCAATTCTCGATTATCTGCAAGCATGGCGGATGAACTCATCAATCTTTGCAAAGAGTTATCAACTCTTGAACAAGTAGACTTAGCAGAGAAAGTGCTTTCGAAATGTTGCGACTAATGCGAAAGCCTTGTTGATGAACTCATAAATCTTTGCCGAAGTGGTGAAAAGCACCGAGCCCATCTGCGAAACCGCGGAGTTATGGACCAATCGGTTCCTAATCTTGATGAGAGCTCGATGATGAAGATGATGGACTAGTCATCTATCAAGTCCTAGAAAGAACAAAGAGGGCTAAGGTTCTTGAAAAAGTAACTAGTGATAAGGTATCGAAGAAGAACACACCACAGGTTCTTGAACTATAGCAAAGGTTGTTGGTGCAAACACATCATCGGGAATGTCTCTCTTGCACAACTTCACAAAGCCACGATGAGTGGTATTTTAGTCTTTGGCGGAATCTTGATGGAAATGCCACATCTAAAAATCTGGAAGAACATTCTCTTGATCAATCTTACGCTTCGGACAACCCTGACAACCACAACAACCACAACCATGACCACAAATGGTTGATGAAATGGTAAATGAACTCCATTTGAATTACCGGCAATACGATATCTTGATGAAAATCTGTAATTGGCGGGTTCCCCGACTCGATGAGAGGATCAAGCGAGACATCTACTCGAGAATGATCAACGGGAGGCAAGTGAGTTGCACACTCGGGAAAGGAGTGAAGTACGAAACTTCAAACAAAAGCTGCCTTTGGGACAAGGCGACCAATGTATAGAAAGGTCACAAGTTCGAAACCAATCGACTGGCGCTCGGGTAAATGGTGGTTTAACTCTTACCTTGTGAAAATAAAATTCTATACTTATAAATCTTGTTACCTTATAAAATTTCTTTATTACAATTTGAGTTAGAAGCGAAATAAGAGGAAGGCGAAGCTTGCCTCGAATCTTGAAAAAGAGGTCCCTTTAACCTCGACTCTTGAGAAATCGAGCATGCCACGGGTAAATGATTCTTAAAGAGAACTAATTTTTCGATAAAAATGTTTATGTGCTCATTCATGATAAATGTTTCTATGAGCTCCAATGAGATGGAAGAAGATAAAGGCGAAATGCGAGACAACCGAAACCAACAAGGTTTACGAAGAACATCAGAGCCTTCAAACTTGAAGGTATATGACAATCAAGTGAAAAGTATTCTTGGGTTATCCTTTATCTCTTCCAATATTCAATACTTTCTACTTACAGGATATTTCAGAAGTAGAAATGCAAGGGGATAAAGTTGTGACTTCCCCTGCATCAATGGAAATTGATGAAGCCCCAATGACATCACTCGAAAGAACACGAAGCGCACAAGTTTACGAGAAAATGAATCTGAGCTTCTGTTGAGGAAGTAAGTAGCTCAATCGAATTCATTAAAAGCATATTTATGCATAGATTCTTTTAAACTATTTCCTAAGTATTGTATCTCTCTCAGGTTCAAGAAAGAAAGGTTGATGAGGACCAGACTTCCAAGTCTCCACCTCACAACAAGATATCTGAGACACCAATTGTCTCAGTAGAACAAGTATCTGAGCCTGATGTTCATACTCAGGTAACTTCGAAACTAAACTTCTACTCGAGATATCTACAAAAGTTTTGAAACTCACTCAAACCTCCTTCTTTCGAGGCTCGAAGCGGATCTGGCGAGTTCCCATTGAAGAAACAAGGACTACTTCACTTCTTCAAAGCTCACACCTGAAAGCATATTGATGCTTCAAGAAATGGCGAAGTTAAGGTGCTCGATCTCTACGAAATATTGAGAATCAGATCAACCAACGACGAGCACGAGCTCGACACGGAAACATATGTCGAAGCAATGTTCCCTGAGAACAATACAGTTGCGACTCTACTACATAAGAACTTTTCGGAGAAGTGGGCGCATAGTTTGATACATGCCTTTGAGCAGGCGGATGGTGGACAAGATTACAGATGGCATTGAAGCGATCCGCCCCGAACTACGCAATTCATACCTTACGAACAAGAAGAAGTTAATGGGCGAATGATCACTATCCGAGTGATCAATCTTGTATCTGAAGATGATGAGGAGGAAGAAATGAATGAAAATTACCTTGATGAACCTCCATGACCATCACCAAAGGATGATAATGACAAAAGGATGATGATGATGCCCTGCACCGGGGACGGAGAATTTCGGAGAAACAATGCCTCATTGCTGAAAAGCAAGCGAGAAGACTTCACAATCTCCGTCCTCATCACCTCGAAAATCTACTCATCCATCTTCTAACCAACACGATTACTCTTGAACAAGTAGTTGAGCTTTACGAAGAAACCGATCGGAAAATCTTTAACACTCGAGCCAGATGCTTTCAGCTCGGACAAGCTGTTGGAAGAAGAACAACAGCTCCATCTTCAAGCTGGAAGATCAAATAGCTAAATCCGGAGATAAGATTGATCAACTACAAGATCTATACTTAGAAGAAATGATTGCTTACTCACGAGGTTAAAGAGCTACGGGATCTTTGTGCAAAATATCACCAAAGAACTCGATCTTTGAAGTATCGAAGACAAGCATGATGCTAAAAGTGCATCATCTTGAAAGAAGTACCATCCTCCTCCCGAAAGGAAAGAAACCAATCTACGAGATGGTTCTTTGGACTCGTCTGATCGATGAAAATGTCGAGGATGAAGATCACGAGGCTAATCACTCGGATGATGAAGAAGACAAGACTTTGGCGAGCACCGCCATGAACATTTAGCGGTCTCTCACTTGAAAAGGAAGTTGATTGCTCCTACAATATTCAACAAAGCGCCAAGCGTCCACTCCATGAATACATGAGCAGTGCAATCTTGGCTACTCGAACAAGGAGATGTCTTCACGAGAACAAGGAAGTAATTGCCTCGGTCCCTACGAAATGAGAAAGTTCCTTTGAGCTCATCACTCGAGAGAACAACTAGCATGGTCATTGCTCGAAAGATGCAGGAATGATAAGGGCGATGATGTGTCTTTAGTGAAAAAGCTTTTCAAGAGGCAAGTTACCTTCTTTGGAAGCGGATGCCATCCTAGGCCCGTTGGCGAGCTCAGATAAGGACAATGGACTTATCAAACAAAATCGAGAGCTCAAAGCCGAACTTGAAGTTGGTCGGTGCTAATTATCTACAAGGGCACTTCAACTCTCTCTCGATTCCTTTATGAGGTAAAATCGACAATGACTAAGGGAAAGAAAGTACAAATCTGGAACTCGAAGTCGGGGAATGGGAAGAAGGGATGAAATCAAGAAGAAATGCAGGTAGTGCGGCTCGAGAAAGGAAGAAGAAAAACTTCCACCACCACTCGGAATCGATGAACCCTCCTCGAAGCCAATTCTTGCTTCCCGAAACCAGCTGAAGGAACCAAAATGGTAACAAGGGCCGTGCACGAAACCTCCAAGGAGTACCAAGGCTCGAGGAAGACAAGTTAGAGGATTGATGAATCTTGAAGAAGAAGAAGAAGGTCAAATCAAGTCACAGGGCAATGAAGAAGTGCAAAAATCTCACAGAATTGATCTTGATGATGATGAAGAGGCGATGAAGATGAAGCTCCTCTTCACTGAAAAGGAAAATTGAAAGCTGGCGAGCCCATTGCCAAAGCCTTTGGCGACTAAAACACCCTCTGGAAATACCAAGTCTATCCGGTGGTGGTTCTTCAAACAACAACCCCAAAGAGAACTCAAGGCGAGAAGGAGCAGTGAGAGGTGAGCAAAGACAAAGTCGACTTCCACTCGGGCGGAGGAAGCCAAAATAGAGTATGTAAAGTATGACAATGATTCCTCTGTCTACAGGTGCATCAATCAAAAGAATGGCTATTGGATTCTGGAACTTAAACATCTATTGGTAAATTCAAGATTTCCAGAACCAATCCATAAACAACTCATGGCATGGAGAAAGGATAAACTACCTTGATCAACACGATCACATCAAAGCATGGTTGGATTTTGAAGTTGTCGAGAAGCTGAAGCCGTGAAGAAGGACCTCTCGATGATTGTCCATATGGAAAGCGGATGATGTGCACAAAATTACGAATATCACGAGGAGCACAAGACCAAGACTTTGGCATGGAACCTATGAGTCGTTCTATCGGCGGAAGATCAATACAAGGGTGACATCGGATATCGAAGATTATCTCTGAATACTTCAAGCTTTCGGATATCGAGAATAGAGCATGCACGGAAGTGGGGAAAGTACTATGGGTCAAGCATTTTGTCGAGAAAAATCCTACGAACTACAAAGTGCGTGGATTTGCGAGACAGAGATGCTCGTCGAACTCTTCTCTATGATTATTCTGATGACATCAAAAGGTTTGGAGATAGGAAATTTGCAGACTGATCCATAGAACTACTGTTGAAGACTTGAAGATTGAAGACTTGAAGACTAGTTCTTTAGGATGTTTACTTGGAGCTTGGTTACTCCTGTTGTCCTAATTTACTATGTAGTTTTTGTATTTTTGCTGACTAAGCTTAACTGTATCATGTATTAAAGTTATCTGTAATCTTTAGTTGTAACTTTTCTGAAGAACTTACTCTCAGATAGTATTCTATAAAAGATAACTTGTCAGCAAAGATCACACCTTGTGATTTGGTTGATGTCTACTTTACGCATAATTATATGAATTGAAAGATCTTAAGAAATGATTAAGTGGTGGATTGTTTTCTCATCGGTTGTAATAGGGAAGATAGTCATTGTTGGTGATCAAAATGGGGAAATTTGTTAGATATTTTGTTAGAAATATACATTTAGATTTGATCGACAACATGATGACTTATCTTAGTCTCAGAAAGGTGATTAGTACTCTTGGTTCACTTGAACATTGTAAAAGAGGAAACCCACTAAGTATGATAGTCTAGCTAATCTTGTATAGGATGTTAGGTCTCAAAATGTAATTTTTATTTTATGAAGAAGACCGAAGAAGACATCCAAGCGAAAGCTCAGCGACATTGAAGACTTGAAGAAAAGCGCACAAGATTCTTTGAATCATTGTTGGATATCTTAGCGGATATCTTAAAAACACGAATAGTTTCAAACAAACTGTGTCACAAGAGATATCTGAGAAATAAGATACATATCTGAAAACAAGAAAAGTGTCCACAGATATCTATTCTCAGATACCTTGAGCTTTAACCACGTTTCTGAAAAAGAAACATATATATTGCAAACAAAGTTGTTTCAATAAATACAAGTGGTATCTGAAGAATGAAGATAAGGACGTCTGAAAGAATCGATAACACTAGTCTACGATACAAGCATAGTTCCTTTGACCTTCTGAGACAAAAGTATAGTCTGATGCATTTAATGCCAGACGGAGATATGCGAATAAAAGCAAGCAACCGAGAAGAAGACAAAACCTTTCTGATTACTATACAGATATCGATGGTTTGAATTTGAGCTAACGGATACTATTCAAGCGGCACTCAAATTCATCTATAAATATCAACACTTAGGCGACTTGAGAGGACACCTTTGAACACCTTGAGCGCATACAAACCTTTGAGCGTCTTACTCTCTCAAAGCAACTTACTTACTCACAAAGCTTTACATTGCGACCAAAGCTTTTGATCTTGAGTAAACTCTTGAAGTTCTAAGTGTTACGATCCTAAACAAGCAAAGCTATCTGTGAAGGAGTTGAATCAAAAGATCAACTATAAGATTCATTCTCTTGAGCAGATATCATAAGACTTAGGTCGATAAAATCGAACAAGATACCATCTGTTTGTAAAGTGTATTAAGTGTCTTAGTTCACGAGCTATCGATTAGCGAAAAGTTATTAAGGCGCTCATCGACAACTCGAACCAAAACCGACACCATAATGGCGTGGAGCAGAAGTACTTAGTTTGAAAAATCAGGGAATAACTCCAAGGTTACCGGAGTATAGGAAGTACTTGATTTGGGAAACTAAGGAATAACTCTAAGGTTATTGAGTATAGGAAGTACTTAGCTTGGGAAGCTAGGGAATAACTCAAAGGTTTCTGAGTATAGGAAGTACTTGGTTGTGAAAGCCGGGGAACAACTCAGGGGGGACATTTGGTTGGGAACCAATTGTTAAGAATCTTAGAATAGGATTATTGTAAGGAAATCTCAATTATCTGTTCTAGTGAATTCTAGGTCTCTGATAGACCGAAGTGGATTAGTTGGAGGATTATGCCACCTCCAGATACCACTATACTTGCTGTGTCATTTACCTTTACGCACTTATCTTTATTAAGTCTTCCGCACTCTGATTCTAAGTATCAGATATCTTTTCAGATATCTGAGAAATAGTTGTTATCGACAAAAGTTTTAAAAGACTATTCACCCCCCCCCCCCTCTAGTCTTTTACTTTGACGTTATCTGGACCAACATAAACCAACTTTAAAAATGAGATAATTACAACTTGAAAACTTTAATTTGAATGGTAAACCACGTTTTGTGGTAAAATCCTCAAAAAAAGGATTCCAAATTTGGAACTCAAAAAAAATTTATATTTGTAACCTTGGAACTCAACTTTAAGAATAATATTTATAATTTTAACTCATGAACTGAATTCACCGCTATTTTGGTTTTCAAGTAGGTGTTTAATAAAATTTGGAGGTAGCGTTATGTTTGCGTTATTAAATTGTACTCCGTATTGCCTTCCATTTTTTTTATACTCAATGCAATTTATGTCGTTGCATTGCCACAGGATAAGGCCTCCCTGAATAATATAATTTGTTTTTTAGGCCTTTGACCGTAATGTTAGAGAGGTAATTAATGAGAGGTGCAAGTGGGAGTCAATGAGAAACCATTCGATGAATTAGTTGTCGTATTTATTGGACACTTAAAACATATATAACCGATTATCTTTGAAGGTAGCAAATCTGATATCATGCCGCTCCTCCTTGATCATTTAAAAAGGCGTGAGTGAATTTCTCTAATATGTACTTATATTTGTTATTTTACAATTATGGTGGATCGAAGGTCAAGGTTGAAATCATCGAAACTTATGGTTATTACGTGTTGGAGGGAGCTAAAGTCGATGGAACAAATGACGACGAGGTCCGTATGAAATTGTTGAAGAGATCCTTATGCATAGGACCCGATCAACGCAATGGTTAAGATCACATATCCTTCGCCATTAGATCATGTTGGTGAAGGTTGATACTTCTTGAACATGGACAGTTTCAGCCCGACAAGAAATTGCATTATTATATTTTATTAATTTATTTTAATTTTTCACCTAAAATTACGCGTCCACCCTAATGCATTAAGTTCTCATTCTCTACTTCTACCTGGAGGTCGTACTGCTCACTCGAGATTCAACATCCCTTTGAATGTTGACGAGACAACCATGTGTAGTAGGATTGTCCCTGGATCTGACCTTACGGGATTGTTGAAGAAGACGAAGCTGATTATATGGGATGAAGCCCCAATGACAAACAAGTTTTGTTTCGAGGCATTGGATCGTAGTTTGCGAGACATTATGAGGAGAGACTATGGAGAACCATCTGACAAGCCATTTGGTGGACTGGTAATCGTATTTGGTGGAGATTTCAGACAAATATTGCCGGTCATTCCAAAAGGTAGTCGGCAGGACATAGTGCATGCTTCTCTGTGCTCATCTAGAAGACTATGGAGTTCACGTCATGTTATGAGGTTGAATAAGAACATGCGCCTTCAGGTTTGAGTCATTTTGTGGTTTTCTGATTCATATATAAAATCCCATTTAGGTGTTACTCATGGTTTTCCTTATTTATTCTGTATAACGAAGCGGCTTACTGAGATTGAAGAATAAAGGAATTAGCGATTGGTTGTTGCGAGTTGGAGCGGTGAAGTTGGTGATAGCAATGACGGTGAGGTGGAATTGAGTTGCACGATGATATACTAATTCGTGATGCCTCTGATCCAATAGATGCCATTGTCAGGAGCACATATCCTTCGATCTTAGATCATGTCGGTGATGGCCGGTACTTCCAGGATAGGGCGATTCTTGCTCCGACTAATGAGATCGTCCAGGAGGTTGATGACTACGTCATGTCACTACTTCCTGCAGATGCCACTGAGTTCATGAGCTCAAATAGTATATGTCCTGATGAGGATGATATGGTCAATAGAGAAGATGTGTATTCAGTCGAGTTCCTTAACACTATTAGGACATCGGGTATACCGAATCACCTCATTCGTTTGAAAGTTGGTTGTCCTATTATGCTCCTCAGGAATATAGACCAATTAGCCGAATTATGTAATGGGACGAGATTGATTATCCTTTGCCATTGGAAAACATGTCATAGAAATTTGGGGTCGGTATACTCTACAAGCGAAACTCTTCTATCTTCTCTTTACTTTCTTCATCCATACTTGGTCCGGGGACAACCGTAATGTGAAATTATGTTAGTAGAATAATAATTTTGTGTTTTTAATTAGGTGGCCTTACCACATGGGGTAGTTAAGGAGCAGTGGGTTGGAAAAAATAAGTGACATGTGAAATTACGTTTGTATAATATTTGTGTGTGTGTGTGGTAGGGTGACCCATATCATTGTGAATTGTTAGAACAACCCATTGGTATGTTGTATCTTTTGTATTTTATTTTGGTTAGTTTGAGGATAGATTTTTTGTAAAAAACATGTACGTATTCTTCAATTAACAAGTCGGGTATGGTTGGACCTATTTTTACATTTTCTAAACATAAATAAACCTTTCGATGATATAAGATTGGATGAAGAATATTCTGAAGCCAAGCCTTTAAGCGTTGTCTACAGGAAGTTTTGACTATCTTTTTTTTTTTTTTATTAATTTAGTTAATTCTCACATTTCAATTTATTATTAAAAGTAAACTATACCGTGGCATCGCCACTGGTTAGTACTAGTTTAAATGAATTCTCGACAAATAAACACTTGACTATTTAAATTAATTCGCGACAAATAAACAACTTGAATGTTTAAATTAATTCACAATGAATAAATAAATAATCAATCAAGAAAATAGAATCAAATTTGACAATGAACAAAATAATAAGAAACAAAAGTTGTCCAAAAGTTCACCATTTATACTCATTGAAATAGATGGGCCGACCTCAGGTCAAAATAAGCAAATACTATTAGGAAGTAACACGAGCTCGCACATCTGATTCTTCAAAATCATCAATGGATACTCTACTCCATCTCCATGCGACTTCGATCTCATATAAAGTCCACCTACCCAACCCTCTTCTCAACCCTCAAAACCCTCCGCTCCCTTCTCTCCTCCACAATGGCCAACGACGCTTCCTCCGCCGATCCTCCGCCGTTCAACCCTCTCACACCGGCGGTTCCTGTTTCCTACCCGCTCACCACGCTCGAGGACCTCGAATCCCGCGCTTTCTTCGATTCATTTCACTTCCCTTCAACCTCTCCACGGTGGACCTTCCGCCTGCCGCCGTGCCTCAGCGACCGAGGGTTTTGGTTTGTCATGATATGGCCGGAGGGTACACCGATGATCGGTTTGTGCAAGGAGGATCAAATGCTGGTGCGTATGCGATTTGGCATTGGTATTTGATTGATGTGTTTGTTTACTTCTCTCATAGTCTCGTTACTCTGCCTCCTCCTTGCTGGACGAATGCTGCTCACACGCATGGCGTTAAGGTATAATGTTTCTTCTAGTATTTGTATTGCTGTGAAAAAGTTTATTAACAGTAGTTGCTGAGAATGGAAAGTATACTACATTTGGGGATTTGCTGATGAGAAATTCAATCGTGAAGATTAGCTATGTTAATTTGGGGATTTGCGGATGAAAAATTGAATCGTGAAGATTAGCTAGCTATGTCAATTTGTTTTACTTGTTTGTTCCAGCTGTGATTAATGTTCATCTTCACTTTCAATAATCATAAGAACGTTCATCATCACTTTCAATAGTCACAATAACAGCCAAGTTATGGCAATGATGATTGATTGCTAATTTTCTATGCTATTGTTGAGACTTGAGGTTACGTAAGTTTTCTAATGTCCGAATGACACACTTGTGCTTACTCAACGCTATCTTGATTCTGGCTTAAAAAATGTTTCGTTATTTCTTTCCAATTTTTCTTTGATTTTGCTGTATTCTTATGACGTGTGATGCTGTTTGCTAGTTTTGTTTTTAATGGAATTACAGCCTGTGGTGTGGCTCTTGACTCTTGTACATTTACAGTGTTACTGTTGATTGTGTCTGTATGAAGTATAGGTGTTAGGGACTTTTATCATGGAGTGGGATGAGGGGAGAAAACAAGCAGATAAACTACTAGCTTCAAAGACTTCGGCTCAAATGTATGCTGGCGGTTGAGTGAGCTTGCTGTTGCTTTAGGTTTTGACGGTTGGCTGGTAGCTTATGCTTTCCCCTTCAATTTTCATTTTTCGTGAACTTTTGGGTTTAGTTTAACAATGCTTGGTATCTCGTGCTGCTTTCTGGCCTTTCTTCTTAGTGGATCTTTTTGTAACTTTTATAACCGAGTCTATCTGAAACATTTAAGTTTATGGCTTCATTTTGACAAATTTTTCTTAGAAGCTCACTTCCTCGAACATATTGCTTTTGTAATGTGCTGAACGTTAATAAACATAAACCATATTTGTCCTTTCTCTGATATAATAATGTAAGTATTTTTACTGACAGATCAATATGGAAGTTAGTTTGGATCCTGGACAAATCCCTGTCCTTAAAGAATTTATCAGTCATTTAACCCAGACCATGCATTCTTCCCTACCTGGGTCCTTGGTTATATGGTAAAAAATGTCATATATTAATTTCTACTGTCATATGCTTCACTATTCAGTTGCCATTAATTGCGATCTATGTTACCCAGAATTGGCACTTAGTACCTGACTCGGGTGAGTATTTGGGTGTCGGACCCGGCTATTTCATGAAATTGTTTAACTTTTTCCCTAAAATGAGGCGTCAGAGTGTCTGAGTTTTGCGACACATAAGGGAATTCAAGAGTCCGGGTAACATGGATTGGGATTTTGTATTTAATCTAATTATTATGAATGTGATGATGCAGGTATGACAGTGTTACTATTGGCGGTGACCTTGAGTGGCAGGATCAATTAAATGAGAAAAACAAGCCGTTTTTTGATATATCTGATGGCATATTTGTCAATTACCGTGGAAGGTGCTTTATGTATTAAACATACTCAATATATCTGAATACTCTCCTGTTTTGGTTAAGTCCTTGAGATTTTCTTCCACTTGATACAGGAAAATTACCCTAAGCTGTCAGCTGATGTTGCGGGTGAAAGAAAGTTTGATGTTTACATGGGCATCGATGTTTTTGGAAGGGAACTTATGGTGGAGGACAATGGACGGTAGGTTTCAACATATTAGCCGTAAGATAAAAAATCACAGTTTTCATGAATTGCTTGATTAAGTAATTTTATATCCACAGACAAATGCTGCTCTTGATGTGATAAAGAATAATGAGGTTTCAGCAGCCATATTTGCCCCTGGCTGGTCTATGAGACTAATCAACCACCTGACTTTCAAACTGCTCAGAATCGGTAATGTCCTCGCAATTATACCTCATTTTCTTGTGGTTAATTCTTAAGTTCCTGTTTAAGTTATCAGTTTTTGAAATGTATCACAGAAGTACTCACAAACTTGATATGAATTACTGAAATTTAACTATTTTCTGTTCTAATTTTGGGATATTGGAAAATAATCCTGGGCCCCTATTGGATGACTTTTCCTCTAAATATTAGCATTATAAATTATACATCTACAATCAGTCTGCTATCCTCAATCGTATGGATGTAATTCTCCTTTGAGTTTGAGCATGTGCCGCGGACCTCTCAAAAGATCTGCTCTAGCCTTATCTTACTTTCAAACCTAATCAATCAGTTGTCATTGGTTATACAAACAGATGGTGGGGGCTTGTCGAGAAATCATGGGGAACCGTACAGAATTATCCTAAACAACTTCCATTCTACTCAAACTTCGATCAGGTACTTGCCCCAGAAATATCCAAACAATTCTGTTTTGTTCATATATTTCTTCTTGTAAAGGCTGAGTATATCTGACCGCCTTACCCTGCTTGTTGCATGAGCCTTACTAAAGGTAAGGGCACTTAGGGAATTGTTATGATTATGATATATCTTCTTTTATTTTCTCCATGTGTTTATAGTCCTGTTATTCAGTTTGTAATTCTTATAATATTAATTAGGTTATGTGGATGAGTAGCTAATACTTGTACATGCCACTTGGTGGAAGTATTGACTTCTTTATGTTCCAATATGGTTAATATGTCCAATTAAGAAAACAAAATGTTTAATTTTTATCACATCCATGATATAATCTCACTCTGTTTAATTTCTATGCTGAAGATGATGGAATGGGAACTCCAACAAGATCAATTTTTAAGAAAAATCAACGATATCCGAGACTTGAAAATGCATTCCAAAATTAGGGCTCCCAGATATTAATTATCTCTCAAATCGCTAAAGATGTTCTGTATTTTAGTTCTGACCAATTTGCAAAGTACAAACTACAAAGCGAGTATGATGTATTATTTCTCAGGGCCATGGTTACCATATATCTGTTGATGGAGAACAAGTCTCGGATACTCCATGGAACAACATCTCTTCCCAGAGTTTTCAGGTACACCATGCTTAGGGGTTTTAGTTAGTTCACACTCAAATGTCTCGTCTATATATGGCGTTCTCTATTAGTAATGAATATAGTAAACATAACCATGAATTGTGCAGTTTCCTGACTTGTTGACTCTTTTACAGCCTTTTATCGAGTATCCTGAAGAATCTACCACTCAGCCCATTCAAGTATCTATCAAGTCAGTGGCATTGCTCATCAGTACATTAATTATACTCCTTATAATAAATATATTGCCAGATCTGCTACGATTCATGTTAGGAAAAAGATCCAAGTTTAATAAATCTTACACAAAAAATGATTATTCAGTTATGAGATCCTAAAATGATTTTGCTAGATCCTTAGCATGCTAAATAGACCTGCCTAGTAATGACAAAATAAGAAAAAGATTTGTCAAAAATCAGGATCGACTCGCAACTTCTGGAGTCACAAAATTGTATTTGTGAATTGCAGTTTCAAGGAAGAATCATATAATGGAGGAGGCAATATCACTTTTAGTGGAGCTCTTGATGGCATTGCGGAGTTTACATCAAGGCTCTTCAAAGGAGAGCTTTTTCTGGGAAATTCACCAGTTCACTTTGCTTACTCAGTAAGCTTTTGAATCATGAATTAAATATATCTTGGATTCCTTCTCAAATAGTAATAGTTTCACTGGTCATTTAAATTATTGAACTACTTGTTTTCTTCATCATAAATATACATGTAAATGGAATTACTGCTAGCACAAGAGCCCAGTGAGCCCACTTCTCTACTACTCACTGAGTCATTGTCTTTTGATAAGAATCCATTACCATTTATTTTGCTTGTCCTGTTTTCCATTTTTTTCTCTTACATTTCTTTACATTAATCTAAATGCGAACTAGTAAATTTTCAACTTTGAGATGGAATAAGCTTAATGACCTCATGATACTCAAATTTAATGTTTCATGATATATGCAGGTTAAATCAAATGGAAACTCTCTATTAGGTCTGGCTGTTGAGTTCTCTTCTGCCATACAAGAGAAAAAGTCTGTATTTCTGGCTGCACCTGGAAATACCTTGCTAACCATGAACCAGTTCTCACGCCGTTTTCCTAATGTGATAATGCCTCGCCGAGTGATGAAGCTGGAGGAAGCACCTGGATGGGTTCTCCAAGAAAGCACCATTGAAATGGATGGATATACATTAAAAGAAATTCATGCCATATGTTACCAATCTGAGCCAGCATCAGAATACCACACAGTACTTGGTGACCTTAAAATCTCTGCAACTGGAGAAAATTCAAGTTTCCCGCCATCAGCCTCATGGATTGTTGATACTCAATTTGTCAGCTGGAGTTCTGGTTCTGAAGGATCTCAACATCTTAGTGTTAAAATGTTATGGAAATTGAAAGATGGTGAAGCTGATGTCTTCCCCAAGTATAACATATACGTGAACAAACTGAAAAGTTCACTGGGTGAGAATGAGATTGAAGCTTCTGAAGGAGTTCCGGAGTTTCTTGGTGTAGCGGTAGTGAACACGTTCTACGTATCTGACGTAGGAGTTCCTTCTGCTACTTCCAGTTTGAAGTTCACAATCCAAGTATGTGGAGCTGATGGAACTTGCCAAAAGCTTGAACTCTCACCTTCCTACATCTTACCAGTAGAAAGCTGATAAGTCTTTACATTCTGGACTTGGAATTCATGACCCTGATATTGTTATTGTTCATAGTCCCGAGATATATGTTATTACAGGTCTATGTGAAACTTATAGATGAAATTTGTATTTGTAAAATTGCAATAAGAAAATGTCTTAAATAAGCATGAAATAGTTCCCCTCATCCCCTGCTCTGCTACTGTGTTATACCTATTCCTTAAAGTTGTGATCTTGTAATTTGTACCTATGTTTTAAAATCCGGCCCGGACAGTTAAGCCGGCCACCCCAAAAAAGGTCGGATCAGGGTTGAATCGGTTGGGCCGTTTTGAGCTGGTATGACGTTATGATAACATTTACAATATTATTACAGTATATATATAAGTGGACAACTATCGGAATTATGCAGTTGAGTACTTAATTTATGTTAAATTGAATTTATTTGTAATATATATATAAGTTAGATTTTAATTAAAAAAATAAATATGTATTCTCTAATATAATTTCAAGTCCTAATTCTACTCTTACAAAATCAATTCATTATTAAAAAAAAGAAAGTTAATCTTTTTTTCTCAAATTAATTTAAAACAGATCACTTTGTATTAACTCAAACACTAATTTAAAATTGCAATTCATATCAATACCACGTATCGCGTTCTAGTACATATTTACACACACAAATAGCGGGACGGAGTGAGTATCTCGAATCCCATTTTCCATTAATCCAGATGATGATGAAGAAGAAAAGAAGATGGGAAAAAGGGTTTTTCCATAAAGTCATGACACACTTACCTCACCTATACATACACGATGCATACACTTTTCAACTTCTCCGATGCTTCCAAAATCAAACCCCATTTCTTTCCCTCACCTATAAACAAATAAAATCATTTGTTTCTCCCAAATATACAATTCACTAAATTCCAACCAAATCCCCTGAAATTTTAATCAACTGATTCAATTATGAGTCAGGAGAAGGAGAAGAAAATCAGCTATGGAGAAGCAGTCCTCTAATTTCTCATTATTCAAGAGGCTGAGCAAAAAAGCAGGAATGAGCAGCGATGGCGGTTCAAGGCGGTGGAAACCGAAGTCTGTTGTGTTGTGACATTGTGTTGACTAGGGCTTTTTTCCTTTTAGTTTTTGCAAAACAGTCCTCCGAATTTTAATTATTTTTTGGTCCAAAAACCGTCCAAGCCGGCGGTTTGCCAGTTCACACTGTTTTTGCCGGCTTGGACGGTTTTTGGAAAACAGCTTTTAGGCAGTTCTGGGGTTCTATTTGGGTTAATCACCGGTTTTCCAGCCCAACCAGTCCAACCACTTGACCCGATCTGACTTTTAAAACATAGATTTGTACTATACATTGACGAATAATTATTCTAACACTAAGACTATACCATCTCATATCAATAAAATAAACGATGTATCTCTTACACTTTCATGTAATCTATTCTTAAAATAAAGTATATGTACACCGATCGAAAAGATCAAAGCATCAAGCGACAATGTACCACAAAATAGCAAACCAACAAGCTAACTAAATCTACAATCTACTACAATAGAGTACTAAATTTGGAATAGTTTCAAGGAAGAATCCGATTTTTGAAAGGCACTATATATAGGAAAGTCGAAAAGTCCATAAAAGCGTTAAAACTAAACAATTTACCTTAAAAACTAGGCGATCTAATTTTTGGCGAATTAGGCCAAAAATTTGAATCAACGATAATTTTTTAAAAAATAAGTTACTTAGCTCATAAATGTTCATTCAAATCCACATGTTATGATTTTTACATCACATTGTCTATTTTTGTCATCAAATTGTACATGTTTATCGTAAAAATGTACATGTTTAACATGTATCATTAAGTAACAACCTATTTATCCAATGAAAAAATTTTAGAAAAATAAACATGAACTTCAATTTCATTCATCAAACAATAAATTTCGATTATAAAAATAATCAAAAATTTACAACCTATAAAATACATGTATTTTTAAAACATTAAATAAATCTACAAAATAGCTTTCATCACACTCGACTTGTTCGTAGACACCTTCTTCCACAACGTTTCAATTTCTTTGTTCGGCCACCATTTTTACGAAAACCTAATACATACAACTAAAACATCAAAAAAACATATACAATTCCTACTAAAACATAGAATATTTAATTAAAAAAACTAGACAATTTATAGTAAAAAATAGACAATTTATACAAAAAAACTAAACCAACAACAACAAACAACATAGACAATTTCTACTAAATTATAGCCAATTTATCCAAAAAACTAGACAATTTACAGTAAAACATAGACAATTTATACTAAACATATAATTTTTATACAAAAAACTAGACAATTTATAGTAAAACATAGACAATATACTCTAAAAACTAGACAATATCCACTAAAAACTAGACAAAAATTCCTAAATAATTATGTTCATGTTTGATAATAAAACTAGACAATATTTTATAAAAACTAGACAATACATACTAAAAACTAGACAGTTCAGCATAACTGCAAAACAGAAAGATATAACATGAAAAACTAGACAAATATTGTTAAAAACTAGACCATATGTGTTAAAAACTAAAACATAAGGTATTTACATAAAAACTAGACAATTTCACGTAAAAACTAGACAATTTCTCGTAAAAACTAGACAATTTCTCGTAAAAATAGAACATGTGTTAAAAGCTAAAACATAAAGTATTTACATAAAAACTAGAAAATTTCACGTAAAAACTAGACCATATGTGTTAAAAGCTAAAACATAAGGTATTTACATAAAAACTAGATAATTTCACGTAAAAACTAGCCAATTTCACATAAACACTAGACAATTTCTTGTAAAAATAGACCATATGTGTTAAAAGCTAAAACATAAGGTATTTACATAAAAACTATACAATTTCACGTAAAAACTAGACAATTTCACATAAAAACTAGACAATTTCTCGTAAAAACTAGACAATTTCTCGTAAAAATAGAACATGTGTTAAAAGCTAAAACATAAGGTATTTACATAAAAACTAGATAATTTCACGTAAAAACTAGACAATTTCACATAAAAACTAGACCATATGTGTTAAAAGCTAAAACATAAGGTACTTACATAAAAACTAGATAATTTCACGTAAAAACTGGACAATTTCACATAAAAACTAGACAATTTCACACAAAACATTCAGAAAATACAAACAAACAACAAATCCCACGAAAACATATCTGATTACCTGACCACATAGCAAATCTAAAAATCATAAAAAGTAGATGATACATGTTAAAAACTAGACAATACATACTAAAACCTAGACAGTTTCCCACAAAAATGTTCAAAACAGACAGACATACCTGATCATAAAATTTAACTGTAAATCAACAGATCTAGCAAAAATCGCTCCAGAAACATATACAGTTGTACACCACAGCATAGCAAAAGGTAAAACGTAGAGTATTTTCATGTAAAACTAGACAATAAATACTAAAACCTAGATAGTTTCACACAAAATGAACCACAGATCTAAAAAACTACAGATCTAGCTAATAAACTATCTGAAAAGCGAAATTAAGAAGGAGAGGAAGCTCCGTGTTCACTTGTTCCGTATTCGATTCCGCCATTTAATACCTATCAAGCAAAAACGAGTAGAAAAAAAGGTTAAAATCACCGATTAAACAGAAAATGAACTGAAAACAACTTTAAAAACACAAACAAAACAAGTTTCAACAGATTACCTGATAGATCGGGATGAAAACACAGTAAAATAAGCAACAACCGCTCGAAAACCGCTCGAGACTGAAACATACATCATCGATTAAGCAAAAACGAAGCAACAAAAGGCAAAAACGAACACAAAAACAAGAGAATCGAGTTAAAAACATACATTACCTGAGAATCGCACAATGAAACCGCTCCAGAAACTAGGTTTTTATGAAATCGCCAAAAAAGGAGAGAAATCGGAGAAAATGGAAAGAATCCGCTGAAAATGGGAAAAAAAAGGGAAAAAAAACCTATTTATACTATACCCATATTTAAAACGGTATGACCCGGATAAATTTCGACCCGAAAAACCCGGTAATTTGACCAACGAAAATGAAAAATGGGCCAATGTAAAAACTAGCCAATTTATGTAGAAAACCAGTGGACTTTTTGGACTTTCCTAATAGTATAGGACTTTTATAAGACTAAGTATTCAAGGAATCACAATTGCTACACAAGTGATATTTGATAACACGATTTATTCAAAAAAATATAATATAACCTGTTCAAACAAATTTGACAGCCAATCTATTAAACTGATTGCAATCGTGTATGCATATTTTGCCTAGATTTTTGCATACTTAGCCTTATACTCACTCCACAACTGATCAACCGGTTTTCCCATCAAATCTAAAATGAAGTTGTCACTATAATTATCTTTCATCATCAGTTCGAGCACACAAATCTGATGCAACTCCTCACAATATTGCACGAATCGGTATTGAAATCATAACCACGGTCCCATTTTCACCATCTCCACGCTTTGCAAGACGGTCGGGTAAAGTTCGATTGTGGCGATATAATCTGCAATCCCTTCAATCGAGCCATCGAGTGTGGGTGCCGAACCCTGGAAGCGTGAGTCATCTCGTGGTGAACCAGATACGTAAAATCAAACTTCAAATCACCCGTGGAACCATTTATAAATTGTGTACTTATGTTAATATATTTGTGGGGTGGCCCTCCAGTTGTTAATGCTTCGTATACTTTGTCGAGCTTGTCATCTATATATAGGGTCACAGTTTCAACTGGTACTCGCTCGGATGGATTGTATTGCTGAAATATGTCCCATATGAAATAGGTGATTGTTTCCATGTTCTCCTTAGTGTAGGTGACCCCAATTTCAGCCTCAAAACGAGCACCACCATCGGTGTTTTGTGCATCATTGATAACTATGTACTCCACTGCGATGGTAAATGTAGAGAATAATATGTATTGTAGTAAAATAAGAAGTACAATGGAGTAGAATGTCCTCATGACCGCTCGTGGAATAGGAATTGTTCTATGCAATTGTTTCAATCTAGATTATGCAAAAGTACGTATTGAGTATGTGTAAGTGACTCTTTGGTTTGAAAAGGGGTATTTCATTTTGCAAAACTGGATTATTCGGCCCATTTAAGGAATTGGATTATGTTTGTGGGTTTTCGCCTAAAAATCTTGTTTGGTTGGTCTCTTTGAATTGAACTATTTTCAATAAAATCCAGTTTGGTTCTGAATTGATTTTGGATTATTCAGTAGGATAAAGCAAAGTGGAATTACTGATATACCTCTATCCTTTCCCACTTATTGTATAAAATCGAGTTTGATTTTCAATTTGATTTAGTGAAAATTACATGTGAACATAATTTTAGGGGAGCAAATTTTTACCACCTTCTCGTGTTTAATCGGGAAATTCTGGAATTTTGATCATATGAATTTCGTATACAAAATTATCCGAAAATCTTTGAAATTATTGCATCCATAGTTACATTGCCATTGTTGATAACTTTGGCATCGATTTTGAGTTTATATGACTTGACCATTAAAATTTAGTTTATAGATATTGTTTATAATCTGTGTAATAATTATCTTAACGAAATACATGTTTCCTTATAAGATCGATATTTCATATGAGTGAAATTTATAATCCCATATTTTTCATCTCATGCGTAGAATAATTATTTTTGATTGAAATCGACATACATATATTTATCATCCCATCTAAACATAAATTTTCCTACATTTTAAACATAAAAGTGTAAAAGCATGTAAAAGCCAAAGTCGGTGGCCAGGGATTTTAGGTCGGGTAGGGCCAAATAAAACTCGAACTTTTAATTATATAAATGTTATTTTTATAATATATAAAGTAAGAAAAATTCACATATATGTAATTAACGATGCATATTTTGTATTCAAAACACATATATACTCCTTTACATTACATCAAAATTTGCACATATTTAATATGCTAGAATATTTTTCAAAAATGATGAAGAAAAAGCGTTCTTGAGCAAACAACTCTAAATTATCATCGTTATTCTAAGTAACAACGCTAACCAATTTTTAATTATTAGTATTGTTTTGTTTAATCATTCTTATAAAAAGTTGGTTATACTATTAAACAAACAAAATTAATTTTGATATAAATACATAAGATCATGAAAAACAAAAGTATAAAAGGTCTAATGAGTAAATGAGTAGAAAAGAGAAATAAATATTACAGGGGTACAAAATGAAAAGAAAGGGTGCAAAACTAGGAAACCATTGGGAAAAAAAAAAAAAAGGAAGGTGGAAACTAGAAAACGGAAAAAATGAAAAAGAAAGAGTGCAAAACTAGGAAAATATAAAAGAAGAAATGGAAGGTGGAAATTATGAAGGAAAAAAAAAAGTGCGTTGATGTGAATCGATTGGTGTTCTTGGATTGGGATGGCATATTTAGTAATTGATGGGAAGTTTGTATAAAATTAGACATTTCGCGAGAAAGAAGATAATCCAAAAGTAAATACTGCCTCATAGAAGGTATTTGAAATTGGATTATTCATGTACAAATTTGAGGGCTTGAGGCGGGCTGGAGAAATTGGATTATTCCAAATAATCCATTTTTTCGGGCCGACAAAAAGGCAACCAAACTGGATTATTGAGTGTATTCGGACAAAAACCCCCCAAAAACCCCTCAAACCAAACGGGCACCAAGAGTATAAGATTGAAGAATGTTCGTTTTTATCATAACTGAAGCAAATAAATGTATTTTCTTAAATTTATTATTAATTGTTCAGCATGTCCATAAACTATTTGGTTTATTTACTAGTATAATGAATTTTCTTGTACCTCCTCAAAGTTATTGCGACTCCCTATTAATTATATATGAATGCTAGTATTTGTCTGAGACCTTTTTTTTATCAAAATTCAGATTTTATAAGCTCAGAACACGAGATACATCTAAAGCCATCAGGTAGGCCAGGTCCTCAATCAACATCCGTAAGAAAATTACGAGCAAGCAAATGAGCTAAACTGTTCCCAAGTCTAGGAATAAAATGAAAAGAAATAGAAAGGAAAAATGGAATTAAGTCCCTAATGGCATGAATATAATCTCCTGCAGAAGCAAGGCACGGCTCAGCAGATTGGATTTGTTGGATAACAAATATACGATCCCTTGACACATGACCTGAAAATTCTTTTCTCGAGCAAATTGGACAGCAAGGAGAGCAGCCATCGTCTCAGCTGTTATTAGATCTTGAATATGAAGTAGTCGTCTACGGCACCAACACAGGACTGCACCTCGATCATCACGAATCACCACTCCAAGGCCGATTGAAGGTGGAGAGCAAGTAACAGACACATCAAAGTTAACTTTGACGAACCCAACAGCAGGTGGTTGCCATGAGGATGAAGCTTAGGAGGCCTAATTTGAGCAAACATAGCTTTGGCATCTTTAAATTCATGTATATAAATTTGGCCAAATCGGCAATATACAGCGGCTCTTCCTTTTTCCCAAACACCACTTGGTTTGATTCCACAAATGCTCCAACAAGTGCATAAGAAAATATCAAAATCTTGAGAGGATAAGCTTTAATCTCACGAAACCACAATAAGGCATCACGAGAATGCAGATGTAAAAGATGATTAGCCATTGGTGAAATAGCCCGAATAATGCGAGCAAAATAGCGATCCACGAAACACATGTAAAATCGTTTGAACCACAATTGCATACAAGACAAACATAATCAGTTAAATGCCTATGGCGCAGAATATCAAACGCAGTAACGCATTTTTCAATAATCGCCAAGCAAATATTTTAATTTTGGAAGGCAAGGTGCAATTCCAGATAAAAGACCATGTCGCTCCATTTCACTACTGCTGCCATGGATTGAATATTGCCCTTGTTTTCTCATTTTGCGAGCCAAATGATATGCAATGCGAACCGAGTAGTACCCATGAGATGTATAATGCCAAATCCGTCGATCCTTACAAGCGGCATTCAAAAGAGGAATGCGCAAAATATAATCAGCATCCTCTTTCCAAAAAACATGCTCAATCAATTCTCTATCCCAAGTGAAAGTACTATCATCAATAGGAATCACTAATAATAGTAGTCTGATTTGAATGAGATCTTGAAGAATTTCCTACTTCCATGGAACCACCAAAATTAATTCCACGATTGAGGACATTAATTCCACCAAAACCGTTTCCTCTCTTAGTAGCAGCCAGGGGTGAACTGCCCAAAATGACCTTCCCCACGTTTCTTGTCAAGTCCACAACTTGTAGTCCACTGGTCGGTCATCGACTTACGAATTGATGCGGTGGTCGTGATGAAACCCCTCCAATATAGTTAGAATTATGGTTCGGAGGACGAACACGCAGCCAATCTCCATACGGTAACTTGGATTCATCCATTCGACCATTAGCACCACACAAATCCAAACACGAAGCACAATCCTTAACCAAATGTCCCAAAAGCCCACAATAATAACAGAAATTGGGTAAACGCTCATACCCCAAAGTGAGTTGAATTGAACGATTATTCGGTCCTTCAATGTTCAGAACACGTAACAAAGGCTTAGTAATGTCTATTGCCACTCGTATACTCATCACGGACCTAGTGTTACGTTGATGCAGCTCATCATCATACTCAACAAACTTGCCTATCATGTTCCCCAAAAACTCGGCCATCTTGGCATGAATGAATGAGAAAAGTAGACCAGATACTTGTATCGTAATGTCACAAATGTCTAGATCAACATTTTCAGGCACCTCACCATTGGGTTCTGATCAGAACCACCAAATTACGATCGAACGACCACAGACTCCTCCATAAAACCCGTTGTTAGGAAATTTGTTAGATATTTTGTTAGGAATATCTGTTTAGGTTTTGATCAGCAACATGATTACTTATCTTAGTCTCAGAAAGGTGATTAGTACTCTTGGTTCACTTGAACATTGTAAAAGAGGAAACCCACTAAGTATGATAGTCTAGCTAATCTTGTATAGGATGTTAGGTCTCAAAATGTAATTTTTATTTTATAAAGAAGACCGAAGAAGACATCCAAGCAGAACAAGTTCACGACATTGAAGATTTGAAAGCGCACAAGATTATTGAAATAGTTTCTGATACCTTGGCGGATATCTTGAAGACACGAATAGTTTTAAACAAGCTATGTCACAAGAGATATCTGAGAACTGGAAGGTTTCTGAAAACCAGGAAAGTGCCCACAGATATCTACTCTCATATACCTTGAGCTTTAACCACATTTCTGAAAAAGAAATATATTGCAACAAAGTTGTTTCAATAAAGTGGTATCTGAAGATTGAAGATAAGGGCGTGCAAAGAATCGGATAATACTAGTCTACGTCTTGAGCATAGTTAAGTTGGCACTCTGAGGACAAAAAGTGCAGTCTGATACATTTAATGCGGATAGAGATATACGAATAAAAGCAGCGGTACCTTGAAGAAGAGGACAAACTGTGCGATACTACGAGATATCAATAGTTTGAATTTGATTTAAGCCTAACGGATACTATTCAACGGCATTCAAATTCATCTATAAATATCAACACTTAGACTACTTGAGAAGACACCCTTTGAACTCCATAAACTCGCTGAACAACATATTCTCTCAAGTAAACTATTTATCCTCAAAGCTTTCTGTTGCGACCAAAGCTCCTGATCTTAAGTAGCACTAAAGTTCTAAGTGTCACGATCCTAAACAAGCACGCTATACGTGAAAGAGTTGAATTGAAAGATCAAGTATCTGAGATTCATTCTCTTGAACATTTATCTAAGACTTGGGTGAGTAAAAAGAACAAGATACCATACATTGAAAAGTGTATTAAGTATACTTGATTCACAGAACTATCTGATTAACTGAAAAGTTAATTAAAGAAGCTCATCTGACAACTCAAACCAAAACCAACACCATCACTGGCGTGGAGTACAGGAAGTACTTAATTTGAGAAACTAAGGAATAACTCAAGGATTCTTGAGCACGAAGTACTTAACCGGAAGCTAGGAATAGCTCAAAGAGGTTTTAGTCTGAAGTACTTATTTGTGAAAGCAGGGAACAACTCGGGGAACATTTGGTTGGGAACCATCTTTAAGGAATCTTAGAATAGGATTTTTGTAAGGTGACCTCGATTATCTATTCTAGTGAATTCTAGGTCTTTGGAAGACCGAAGTGGATTAGTTGGAGGATTCGCCACCTCCGGATACCACTATACTTGTGTTATCTACTTTTACGTACTTACATTTGACACACACACTTTATTTGTTTCTACACTTATCTATCTTAAGTCTTCCGCTCTGAATCTAAGTATCGAGATATCTACGGATATCGAGAAATAGTTTTATCGACAAAAGTTTTAAAGACTATTCACCCCCCCCCTCTAGTCTTTTACTTTTCCATTATCTGGACAACAAGTGGTATCGGGCGGGAGGTTCACATACCTTGAACCTAGATCCCAGATAGGTGAAGGAACTTTGTCCATTCTGAGGACTATTTAATTTATGTGTTAAGTGTGCGGGAATGTCTACGAGTGATGCACCGTTCTCAAACCGAGAACTACGAGAAATGGAAAAATAACATGATGCTCCACCTTGAAGCCGTAAGTGGCGAAATGATCGAAGTAATAAGAAATGGCCCGATAGTCATCCAACTTAAACAAGTTATGGAGGTTTCTAATGGTAGAGCGGAGATCAAAGCGAAGGATCTTCACAAAGCGATCGTCGACAAGTGGGAGATCTACTAGTCGAGTTATTCTGAACCAAAGCCGGAGAACTACGGACATCGGAAGATGCCAAGAAATAAATGCGGATGGTCAAGCTCGTAATATCATCATCGGATCTACACACAGCACATACGATTGTAAAGCGTGGGGTGCCAAACGGCGAAGTTGCACAGTGATTGAAGAAATCTGTGCGGGAGAAAACCAAAGAAAACAAGTTGAAGTTCTCAAGTTGAAATTTCAAAATTTCAAACAAGGACCCTTGAAACTACGAAGAACTTGATTTGATTTACCACTCTCATGAGTGATATGGCGACACTTAGGAAAGCAGATACTCTCGATCGGAAAAGATTAAGACTATTTTGAAGTCTTAAGCACAATGGGAATACTAAATTCTTTTATTTTAATCGAGGCATGCGAATATCACTCCGTGGAACTCTTCTCACATCTTTCTACGGTTGATTATGAGACAACACAAAGAGAACAAACAATGAAAAGTTGCGAGAATATTGCTCTAGTTGCTCAAGGAACTTACGAAAGAAGAAAAGCAAGGAAGAGGCGAGGATGCTCTTCTTTATGAAAGCAATTTAGCAAATATATCGGTCGAGAAATTGAGAGAAGAAAATCGAAGAGAAAGTGAAAAAGCATCTAGGCTCAAACTACCACCGACAAAAATATGCAAAGCTCATTGAACAAACCATTTCGAAAGCATCATGTCTTGAGGAAGTCGAAATTGGAAGCGATATACGCTTCTATTATCGAAACACGGTCACTTCAAGAAGGATTGTCTGCCTTCAACAAACTAATGACGGTGACAAGAAAGATAGAAGAATCTTGAAGAAGCGGAAGCTTTATTAAGCGAAGAAAGAAAGAAAATCAAACTCGACTAGATGCTCTAGACTATGAGGCAGTTACGAAGATGACAATTCGGATGACTCAATCTTACCATCACCGAATTATGTGGAGTTACTCATGATATAATCGACTTGACCTCAAGAAGAATGAAATGTGTGGAGTTCTTTGAGATTATTGGTCCGACATCTCTAACATAGAAATACATCTTATGGTGATGAGGTAACACATACTTCTTGTTATACTTATGAAAGTGATGAAGAAGAAATAAAAATCTAGAAAATCTCGGAAAGATCTTGACATCTATGAAGAGAATTTCTAATGATCCGAAACTAGAGCAAAAATCTTGAAGAAGAAAAGAATTCTCTTGCAAAGGAAAATTCTCAATTAGTTAAGATATCGGAGAAAAAGGTGCGAAAATGCATTTCTCAAAACTCGGATATAACGAAAAAGTCACATAAAGAAGCAATTGAATTACGAAAGAAATATGAAGATCTTCTTTACGAGAACAAGGAACTCGAAAGAAAGAATTATCTTTTCAATCTTATGCAAAGCTAGTGACACTCTTCTTGAAGTACAATCTTACTTAAGAGATCCTTCAGAAAAGAAAGGACTTGGGCTGAATACACAGACAGATTGTTCTATAACTCTGAATAAGAGTGAGGAAAGAAGAACATTTGTAAGTACTCTGCAAGATGGTTCCCATGCAATCTATAGTATCGGTCAGAAGATGAAGATTGTTGACAAAGGAAAGGCAGTTACGACAAAACCTTTGTGGGAAAAACAAGTCAAAAATAAAACTGATGGGCACGCCTCTGAAAACAAACACAACACTGAAAAGTGTAAACACCCACAGTGCTATGTCTCTCAAAAGGGTAGAATTGCAGGAGCTGGAAAATTCTCGCATGTCACTTTTTCTGGAAAGAAATTGGATCAACCAGAGACTAGCAAAGCTGCTGAGAAAAGATCTCGAGATAACAGTGCTTTCCAAAGCAGTATTGGCTATAAAGGCATCGAAACAACTTGCTCATGAATACAAACAAAGCAAGAACGATGGCTAAAAATAGAATTACTCAAAGCAATTATCGAAGTGGAAGTTGAATCAAGCCCGAAAATCACGAATGCGAGGCTAGAAGAAATCGCAAGAGAAAGCTAAGTTCTTTGAAAAGCAAACTCGAAACTGACAGTGTCTGAAAGCACCAAATGGAGCACTTAGGAACACACGAGGAAGAAAATAATTCTTAATAATGATAATCATTCAATCGAATTCCTCCTTATGTTCCTATCGGACAAAAGAATGTTCCGAGGAAATTCATTCAAAATGGATTCCCTCTTTGGAAGATTGTTTAGTCCTGATGGTTCCAACTGTAAATTGAGAACCTAATCTCCTGTTCCCTGTTATGTGCAGAATGCTTCCTGGACTAAATCACAATGGTTGTTTGATAGTGGATGCGGAAAGCACATGACAGGAGACAAAGCAAATCTGGTTGATTACAAAGCTTGCAACACAGGACGGATATCAGTTCTTTGGAGGAGAATTAAATCCCTCTCGGGGATTTGGCAACGTCAAATTGGGAACTTTAACAATCACTGACGTATTACATGTTAAGGATTTGAAATATAATCTATTTAGCATGAGCCAGTTTGCAGACAAAGGTTTTACTATAAAATTCAAAGAAAAATACTGCAAACTAATTGACAATGAGTCAAAGCAGACAGTCTTGGTTGCTCAGCGGAAAGGAAGTCTTTATGTTGCCGATTGGGCATCTGCCACAACTGAAGAATGTCTCATGGTGAGTCAATCTGGTCACCTGAGGAAGAACCTTTGGTTATGGCACAAAGAATGAGTCACTTGAACTTCAAAACTACGAACAAACTTGCGAAAGAGTTAGTGGTTGGCCTTCCCAAAGCGTCTTTCGGAAAGGATGATATCATTACGCATGTCGGATGGGAAACAATCAATCTTTCAAATCCAAAACTAGACACTCTAGTGTTAGACCAACCAACTACTACATATGGATCTTTTGAATCATACGTAACTAGTTATGCGAGGAAAGAAGTATGGTCTTGTTTTTGTAGATGAATTCTCAAGAATCACTTGGGTTGTCTTTCTGAAACACAAATCGGCCTTGAGGTGGAATACGAACCCTTGAAAAAGCTTGAAGTCATGAAAATGACAAGGTATCTGCAATCGAGCAGACCATAGTCTTGAGTTTGTCAACGATTACATAAAGGTTTTGTACCTGCAAAGGTATACAACACCAACTTCCCTTTGTAAGAACACCTCAACAAAATGGTGTTGCAGAAAGGAAAAACCGAACCCTTAAAGAAGCTGCAAGGACGATGCTAGCTGACACTAAAATAAGTGAAATTTATTGGGTTGAAGCTGTAAACATAACTGCTACACTTTCGAGCAGATTTTTGATAAATAAACACCATGACAAGACCCCTTATGAAATCTTGGTTGGTAGACCCCCTAATATCAAACATCTGAGAGTATTTGGTTGTAGATGTTTTGTTCTAAACAATGGAAAATATTATAGAACATTTCAACGAAAGCGGATGAAAGTGTATTTCTTGGCTATTCCACGAATAGCAAAGCCTGAAATTTACAACAAAGAACAAAGAAAATTGAAGAATCGAGTTCATGTTGTATTCTATGAAGGAAGCGAAAACACCTCCTAATGATGAACTCTCGGAAAGGTTTAAAGAACTAATGTTGAGGATTACGAAAAGAATCCTCGAAAGGAGAAACATCATTCACGGAAAGTGAGGATGACTCTAGCGTGAAAAGCATGAAGTGCCTAGTAACAACAAGATGACTCACAAACATGATGAAGAATTTCCTATGAAACTTCCGAAATGGCGAAGATGTTCATCATGAAGCTATCACTTTGAAATAATCTCTGAAAGACATGTTCCGGATAGCTCAAACCTTTGAACAAGTGTCGGACATTAATTGCCCTTATAAGGAGCAAAATGTCTTGAATCTTGAAAAAGTATCAAGTCATAATCATAGTGATTCACATTCGGATCACATAGATGTTGACCTACTAGCCCCGAACCCGTGATGAGATGGATCGAGGATCATCCTGCAAAGAATGTGATTGGACGATCAATCAAGGTGTTAACACTAGGAGAGCAATAGCTGAAAATGCTAATTCTCTCTTTGGATGTTTCATCTCAAACATAGAACCTAAAACTATTGAAGAAGCATTAAGAGACCAAGACTGGATCTCTGCAATGCAAGAAGAGTTGGATCGATTTGAAAGAAACAAAGTCACGAAACTAGTTCCATTTGTAGAAGGAATATCTGTAATTGGAACCAAGTGGGTTTTCAGAAATAAGATGAATGAATCTGGTGAAATAACCAGAAACAAAGCAAGATTGGTTGCCAAGGGATTTACCCAGACTGAAGGTTTAGATTTTGATGAGTCATATGCACCAGTTGCCAGATTGGATGCAATAAGACTCTTTCTAGCCTTTGCAGCTCATAATGATTTTAGAGTTTATCAGATGGATGTCAAAAGTGCATTCTTGAACGGTGAACTTGCAGAAGAAGTTTATGTTAAGAAACCACCTGGCTTTGAAATTTCCTCAGAAAGTAGAATGGTCTATAAACTCTGAAAGCTCGATGCAATTTGAAACAGGCTCCAAGAGCATGGTATGACACTTTGGACAAATACCTTATGGAAAGTGGTTTTAAGAAAGGTGGAGTTGATAAAACTTTATTTACCTTAAATCATGATGGGAAACTACTCTTAGTTCAAGTATATGTTGATGACATCATATTTGGATCTAAGGACAAGCAACTTTGTAATGACTTTGCAAATCTCATGAAAAGTAAGTTTGAGATGAGCATGGCGGAGAAATGAATTATTTTCTAGGATTGCAAGTCAAAACTCGATGATGGAATATTCATTAGTCGAACAAAGTATCGAAAGATATGCTCACAAAATTCAATCTTAAGCATACGAAAAGAATGCTAAGATACTATGAGCATTGGAACCAAAATGACCTATCTTGAATCGAGACAAGAGTGTTGAAGAACATAAGTATAGGAAATTGATAGGTTCACTACTTTACCTCACTATGTAGACACGATATTCAATCGCCGTTGGAGTGTGTGCTAGATTTGAGACAAATTCGATGCAAACACACTACAACATTGCTATAAAAATATTAAGGTATGTAAAAGTGCGATAGATGTAGGATTGTGGTATCCTAAAAGCGGATTGAGTTTATTTGGGTACTCGAATGGATTATCTTTGAATCAACGCTTGATAGGAAAAGCACCTCGGTACTTGTGGGTTTACGGGTACTAGACTTATCTCGTGGTTTAGCAAGAAGCAAAACTCGATTGCAACTTCTACCGAGGCTGAATATATTGTTCTTTGGTTGTTGTGCAACACAAATTACGTGGATACAACAACTTAAAGACTATGGACTCGATGAAGAAAACTCCCATTTTGTGACAACACAAGTGCTATTGCAATTACACAAAATCCTAAATTTCATGCGAACAAAGCGATTGATGTTAGACATCACTTCATCGCCGAGACCATGTTGAAAAAGGCGATATAGAGATACTCAAGATTGTACTGAAGACCAACTTGCGATATCTTCACTAAGCCACTACAAGAAAGTAGATTCTTAGCCTTAAGACATAGTCTTGGACTAATGGAATTATCAATGAACTAAAAAGTTCAAGAATGCGGAAAGGGCATCCAGAGAAGAGGTTTACGGAATGGGCATCCGGAGAAGAGAAGAGAAATGCAGAGCAGGTATCCGAAGTCGAAAAGGCTAAAAAGCGAAAGACATCTTAAGATCTACGAGGCGGGAACTCGGATATCGATTCACTCTAAGCAGGGAACACAAAGGAGAATAGTACAACTATCTGCGATCAACTCTCTTGAAATTCGCATTATTTCTATCTTAATGAAAAACTTGGAAAAATCCTAAGTATAAAGGCGATTCGGATGCAAGCGGTGTTCTTGGTCATACAAAAGCGTGATTCGGATAGCTAATAGCCAAAATTCATTAAATAGGCACAATTACACTTGTTGATCGTGATCATTCTTTGAAGAAGCAATGGTGACCCTTGATGAAATTAAGCGTTTGATCTATCTGGAAATTAATTCACGATAAATAGTGAATTTGTAAAAATTAAATAAAGCCCACTTTGCATTTAATCTTTGAACTAGCTTTTGCTCACGCTTGCAAATCAGAATCGTACACAAAATCAATTTGTATGTATTTATGCATTGAGATTCTATTGCTATATATATAGGATTTTGGAAAGAAAACACTTTAGCCTAATCGAAATTTAGACTTGCACAAAATAGCAAAACCTTCTCTTGATTCTCTGAAACCTTCTACAATCTCTGCAAATCAAGATTAAGTTTTTACGCAAAGAATTCTTGAATCAAATCTCTTTCAAACACCAATCCAAATTCCTACCTTTGTATAAAGAGATGGCCCCGAAGAATACTTCTGCTGAAATCTCAATCCTCCTTTGATGCTGAAAAGCACGAGTTGGTTATGTGAACAATCGGTGGTAGGAGATTTTAATCGACCATTGGACTTCAAATCCACGAGAATGATTTGGGGTACCTCACGGTGCAATAGAAAACCAAGCGAAAGCGATTCTTGACATGCTTGAAAAGGCACAAATCGAGGGTTTTCTATCGCTGCATAGTGGAGTTCATCACTCGATGTGTTGGAATTCTACAAAAACTCGAGGATAATTTCTGTGTTTACGAAACCTTTGCAATGAGTGTCAAAACCTCGATCGAAAGAAATCATACGGACTTAACAACTTTCATAAGTTGTTTGAGCTTCAAAAATCTTGGAAAGGATTTTGAAATAAACACCAGGATGATGATCTCCTTGAAGGTGTTAAAGAAGCTGTCACGATGGCGTGTGTGATCTTGAAATATCAGATACACCTTTGAGTTCAAACTTCTTGACATCGAACCGGACATCGATGGTTCCTTTGGGATGTATTGGCTTGCATTCTTCACGGATGCTTTGATGGTCTACAAGGAAGTCTTGACGGATAAGCCGAAACGATGGATCATGATGTTCTTCTTTGAATCAACAAGACAAAAGGCTAGAAAATCCTTTTAAGCGGGAAAATGCGCCTTCATGAAGTTTGTGAAGAAGATTGAGGCTTTGAGCCTAAGATGCCAAAGGACTAGGCGAAGGCCACGGTGAAGCTATAGTGCGAAGATATGCTACTTCTTTGGAAAAGCTTGGCATTGAGCTCGAGAGGCAATTTGAAATAGCCATATAACCTACTCTACAAATATGAGTATACAAACTTGATGAAAAAGGTTCTTTGGGTCTCGGAAAGGTTCTAAGAAGCGAAAGTGCGAAAAGGTATCACGAAGAAAAGGTTGCGACGAAGCCCGAACTTGAAAGAAGTCTGCTGGCAAAGCAGAAGACACACCTATTGAGGTTATCGATTCTCGGATATCTGCGGCATAGTAGATGAACTCGTAAATGAGATGAACTCATCAATGTTGCAAAGAGTTATCAACTCTTGAACAAGTAGACTCCAAGAGAAAGTCGTTCGGAAATGTAGAAAATACTACAGAATGCCTTCGATGAACTCGTAAATCTTGAAAAGTGGTGAAAAACACCGAGCCCTATCTGCGAAACCGCAGAGTAATGGACGATCGGTTCTAATCTTTGATGAGAGCTCGGTGATGAAGATGATAAACTAGTCATCTCGAGTCTAGAAAGAACAAAAAGGGCTAAGGTTGAAATAATGGCGGTGAAAAGGTATCTGAAGAAGAACCACACCTCGGGTTCTTGAACAAGCACTATAGCAAAGGTTGTTGGTGCAAACACATCATCGGAAGCGTTTCTTACGCAACTTCAAGAAGCCACGATGAGTGGTAATTTAGTACTTCATGATCTTGATGAAAATCGCATCTAAAAATGGAAGAACACTCAATGACCAATCTTACGCTTCCCTGACAACCACAAACACAACAACCACAACGACACAAGTGGTTGATGAAATGGTAAATGAACTCCATTTTGAATTACATTACATTCTGTCTGAAGGAAATCACGCAAAGAAGCGGGTTCCCTGACTCGACAAGAGGATCAAAGCGAGACATCTACCGAATGATCAACGGGGAGGCAAGTGGTTGCATACTCGGAAAGGTGTGAAGTACAGAAACTTCAAACAAAGAATTCTTGGAACAAGAAGACCAAAGTATAGAAGGTCACGAGTTTGAGACCAATCGACTGACATGGATCGGTGGTGAATGGTTTAACTCTCATCTTAATGAAACTTTATGATTATATATATCTTGTTACTTATAAAATTTCTTTATTCTGGTGAGTTAGAAACGAAACAAGAGGAAGCTTGCCTCGAAGCGAAGCTTGCCTCGGCGAGAAGGAGGTTCCTCGACCTCACCTCTTAAGAAATGAGCACATGTACGGGTGATAAATTGATTCTTAAGATAACATTTTCGATCATATGTTCATGTGCTTAATCTTTTAAAGTAAATGTTTCTAACGAGCTCCAAGAGAAAGAGGAAGATAAGGCGAAATGCGAGAAAAGAACCCGAAACCAACACGGTTTAGAAGACACATCATTGAACCTTCCATGAAGGTATATATATATATATATATATATATATATATATATATATATATATATATATATATATATATATATATATATATATATATATATATATATATATATATGAAAATCGATGATAAACATTCTTCACCTTGGGTTATCTTAAACATCTTCTAAATTACTCAATACTTCCTACTCACGGGCTCACTTAGAAGTAGAAGTGCAAGGGAAAGAGTTGCGACATTCCACACTTTATGGAAATTGATGAGGCATCGAGGCCTTCATCCAAGAAAATATTCAGGCTGCTGAAGTCTCTGAGACAAATGTCAGGCCTCCCATGGAGGTAATTGACCTCTCGAGATATCGATTTGTCATAAAGTTTTCTTGATAAAATTTCCTAAGTATTGTGATAATTTTAACTCTCGGGTTCAAGAAAGAAAGGTTGATGAGGACCGGACTTCCAGAGTCTCCACCTCACAGCAAGATGCTCGAGACACCAATTGTCTCGATGGTACAAATCTCTGAGCACGATGTCCATACCGGGTGGCTTCGAAACTAAACTACACTTCTACTCGAGATATCTACAAAGTTTTGAAGTTCCTCGAAACTCTTTCTTTCGAGCTCAAACAAGTGAAAGCGGCTCAGTGATGAGAAGGGACCTACTTCCCTTCTTGGCTCAAACCTGAAGCATATTGATGCTTGAAATGGCAAAGGTTAAGGTGCTCTAATCTCTACGAAATATTGAGAATCACAGATCAACTTGACCCAGAATGACCTGAGCTCTTGACATGGAGGCGTATATCCATTAATGTTCCCTACCGAGCATTACGATTCACTCTATTGCATAAGGATTTCTCAGGAGAAGTGGCGCGGTTTGATCTGAAGCCTTTGAGCAGGCGGATGGTCGAGACAAGATTACAAATGGCATTGAAGCGATTCACTGAACTACGCAATTTATACCTTGAACAAGAAGAGGTTAATGGGTAGAAGATCACTATTCTGAAGTGATCAATCTTGTATCTGAAGATGATGAGGAGGAAGAGATAAAAGCGACTTGATGAACCTCCCATTGATCATCACCAAAAGGATGATAATGACAAAAGGATGATGATGATGCCCTGCACCGGGGCGGAGGAATCTCACAAAGAAATCATGCCTCAGCTGCTGAAAAACCAAGAGGAAAACACGAAATCTCGTCTCCATCTCCTCAAAGTCGACTCGTCCATCTTTAACACAAGGTTATCTTGAACAAGTAGTTGAAATTAGAAATCCTCGAGAATTGTTGAATACTCGATCTAAGCTGCTTTCAGCTCGGACAATTGTTGGAAGAACAACGACTCCATCTTCAATGGAAGACGGATAGCTAAATCGAGACAAGCTTGACCAACTACAAGATCAATATCTGCAAGAGATGATTGCTTACTACGAGGTTAAAAGAGCTACGAGGATCTTGTAAATGCTATCACCAAAGAACTTCGATCTTTGAAGAAGTATACGAAATTAAGCATGATGCTAAGCTGCATCATCTTGAAAAGAAGTACCATCCTCCTCCCAAAGGAAGAAACCAATCTACGAGATGGTTCTTTGGACTAAAACAATCGATGAAAATGTCGAGAGGATGAAGATCCTTTGATTACTCGGATGATGAAGAAGACAAAACTTTGGCGAGCACCCAATGAACATCTAAGCGGTTTCACACTTGAAAAGGCGGTGCTCCACAGAACTTTTGACAAGCGCAAATGTCCACTCCATGAATACATGAACCCGATGCAATCTTGGCTCATCTGGAAAAGGAGATGTCTTCACAGAACAAGGAAGTAATTGCCTCCGTCCCCTCTGAAATGAAAAAGTTCACTGAGCTCGTTACTCAGAGAACAACTAGCATAGTCATTGCTCAGAAAGATCTGGGAATGATAAGGGACGATGATGCGTCTTTAGTGAAAAGGCTTTCCAGAAGCGAAGTTACTCTTTGGAAGCAGATGCCATCCTAGGCCCGTTGGCGGAAGCTTGATAAGGACGATGGACTTATCAAGCAAAATCGGAGCTCAAAGCCGAACTTGGAAGTTGGTCCGCCTACAATTATTTGCAGGGCATTTTAACTCTCTCTGATTAGTTTATGAAGGTAGTGACAATGACTAAGGGGAAAGAGTGTACAAATCTGGACCTCGAAGTCAGAGGAATGGGAAGAAGGAGAAAGAAAAGAAGAAATCTGGTGCGGCTCGAGAGGAAGAAGAAACATGAAAACTTCCACCACTCGAATCAATGAACCCTCCATAAGCGAGTTGCTTTGCAAATAATGGTACTTCGAAACCAATGAAGGAACTACAATGATAACGTATACGAAACCTCAGGAGTACCAGCGCTCGAGGAGAAGACAAGTTAAAGGGATTGATGAATCTTACGAAGAAGAAGAAGGTCAAATCAAGTCACAGGCAATGAAAAGTGTTGGTCGAGATAACGGCAAAGTAAAAATGGAGGGGGTGAATAGTCTTTTAAAACTTTATCGATAAAACTATTTCTCGAGATATCTGAATAGATATCGATACTTAGAATCGGGCGGAAGACTTAATAAAGATAAGTCTGAAGCAGTTAAAGTGTGTGTGTGTGTTCTTTGAAATATAAATCTGAAGGGTAAATAACCACAAGTATAGTGGTATACGGAGGTGGCGTAATCCTCCGACTAATCCACTTGGTCTACGGAGACCTAGAATTCACTAGAAACAGATAATTGAGTTCACCTTACAATAATCTATTCTAAGATTCTTAAACAATTGGTTCTGACCAAATGTTCCCCCTGAGTTGTTCCCCGGCTTTCTGACGAAGTACTTCTGCTAGAAACCTTTGAGTTATTCCTAGCTTCCAAGCTAAGTACTTCCTATACTCAATAACCTTGGAGTTATTCCTTAGTTTCCCAAATCAAGTACTTCCTATACTAAGTAACCTTGGAGTTATTCCTAATTTT